>PVLC010003368.1:0-98114 GCA_004027655.1 Graphiurus murinus | reverse complement strand
GTCTCTGTCCCCTAACTTTCTATTTTATATTACACCTACCCAGGTAGGAATACCTGTTTTGCCTTCCTATTGGTGTGACCCTCCTTTGAGAGTTCATCTCTGAACCCTTCTTCTTCCCCCCTCTTCTGCAATCCTTTGGGCTCAGCCTCTTCACGCCGCTGGGCACGCCACTCCCTACAACATGCATTTTCAACACAAGACTTTTGTCTCCAGTGGAGCAAAAGGTGGCTCTAAAGGAGGGAAACAAAAGACCTTAGATATTACCATGGTCTGTGGCTCTCCAAGCAGATATACACTATATCTACAGAATTAAAAGTTCATGGTGAAAGCTAGGTGTGGTAGCACACACATGTAATCCCAGGACTTGGGAGGCTGAGACAGGAGGATCGAAGTTTTCAAACAAACAAAACAAAACAAAGCAAAAAAGGGGTGAAGTTGTAGCTTGGAGGTAGAATGCCCCTAGTTCAACCCCCAGTACCATAAATAAATAAATAAATACATACATACATACATACATACATTTATTTCATGTAAAGCCGGGTGTGGTGGTGCTCATATGTAATCCCAGAACTTGGGAGGCTGAGACAGGAGGATCCACAGGTTGTAGGCCAGCCTCAGCAACTTAGTGAGACTCTTTTTCAAAATGAAAAACAAAACAAAACAAAACAAAAAAACGGGCTGAGGATATAGCTTGGAGGTAGAATGTTCCTGGGTTCCATCCCCAGTATTAAAAAAAAAAAAAAGTTCCTGGTGGGGGCAATTATGGAAAAAGTGTTTAAAAACACTCTTTGGCAGCTGGGACAGGGGACAACTAATGAGAAAAAGGTTGAGAAACATTGCTGTACAGTAGACAAGAGAGAAGAAACTAAAGCCAGATGTGGTGGTACACGTCATAATCCCAGTATTTGGGAGGCTGAGACAGGAGGATTGCAGGCTCAAGGCCAGCCTCAGAAAGTAGTGAGTGTCTCGTTAACCTAGTGAGACCCTGTTTCAAAAAATAAATACGTAAAAATAGGGCTGGGGGTATAGCTCGGAGGTAGAATGCCTCTGGGTTCAACCCCCAGTATGACAAAACAAAAAAGAGAGAGAGAGGAACTATGAAGATGTGATGAGATTTAAATAAAATGGATAAAACAGCAGTCTGGTGCATAATAAAAGCTCAATATGTTTATAATGCACACCCTGTGTCCAGGCACTACCCCAAAATCTGCACATACATCACCTCATTTAACCTGCTCCCTGATCTGTGAGAACTACCATTATCCTTACAAACAGGCTAACAGAAGTTGTTTAGTGGCCCAGTGACAAACCTCCAATAGTCAAGAGGCTGGATTAGAACCTGTCTGGCTTCAAAGCCTGCCCTCCAGATACACTAGGGGAGTGAGCCCTTTCCTCGCAGTGGAAGTCTCCTCAGTGGGTGAAGTCTCCTACCACTGGGGACAGAGAAGGGAGAGAGAAATGAATTAACCAGTTCATGCAGCCTCAAATGGTCCGGGCTGACGGGGGTGTCCTGTGTGCCCAGGGCCATGATGATGACCGCCTGCGATCTCTCCGCCATCACCAAGCCCTGGGAGGTACAGAGCAAGGTATGGAGTCCTCCAGGGGACCAGTGCTACAACCAGCAAGTGATGAGGCCCAGACTCCCAGACCTGGAGTCCGCACACCTGTGCTCCTCCTCCTCTAAGACCATGCAGTCACCTTAGGGTCTTTCCAAGGATAACAACACCTGGGGGTGGTGGGCAGGGGTGGGTGTACCCTTCTTGTTGAGCTGGAAACACAAGTGGTGGGAACAGGGATAGGAGGACTGGGGCTGGGGCTTTGACCTGTGGGTGTGTGTGTGTGTGTGTGTGTGTGTGTGTGTGTGTGTGTGTGTGTGTGAGAGAGAGAGAGAGAGAGAGAGAGAGAGAGAGAGAGAGAGAGAGAGATTATAAGGTTTGTTGCAGGTAGCTCTGCTGGTGGCTGCTGAGTTCTGGGAGCAAGGTGACCTGGAGCGCACGGTGCTGCAACAGAATCCCATTGTGAGTAGAGGGGACATCGGCTTCATGTTAGGTCATCCTGACCAAGAGATATGGTGGCTGGCTTAGAGATGCATGACCTTACCATGGGATGACCTTTTTCTAATGCAGTGCCTCTCCAAGGTTTGTCCCAACCACCTCATTCCTTGAGAATGGGGTGAGAGATGCAAATTCACAGCCCCTCTCTAGAACTGCCCTGGATTCAACCCCCGTAACTGCCCAGTGCAGTTAACTCTTTCTCTCCCATGATAGCCCATGATGGACAGAAACAAGGCAGATGAACTCCCTAAGCTTCAAGTCGGCTTCATTGACTTCGTTTGCACCTTTGTTTACAAGGTAGGCCCCTGACTTTCTCACACCCTAATAGATGTTTTTGATAAACCTGGCATTCCCAGTAACATCAGGGATAATAAGCCTTGGCAAAGGTAACCAGGGTGGTGCTACTTTACAAAGCATTTTTTCTTTTTTTTTTTTACTGACAGTAACTTTTATTAATTAAATGAACACATCGAATTTTACATGCATGATAAATATATATATTTTAAAATTTTTAATTGGTGCATTGTAATCATACATCTTTGTTACAAAGCACTTTTTCCATCTTCAGTGGCACTGGGTCCGCAGGACAGTGCTATGGGGGCTGGGTGACTGTCTCCTTGGCTGGAGCCTGGAGCTTGGTGCATCCTTGAAGTTCAATAAATAGTTGCGGGTGAAATGACTCAGCATGGTTTCAGATAGGGGAAGGGAACACCCAGCAGACATGTGCCTTCTAACTTCCCCAGATGGTAGAAGTGTGATAGGCCAAAGTCATTTGGCAAAAACACAATCTGGACTTTCTCTTAGAACTCCGGTGCTAGGTTAAAGTCTTCCTCTTGAGAAATGCACTGCTCCCAAATCTACTTACACTATTTACCTCCTCTTTTTAATTTTATTTACACATAAGGAGATGTAGGTCAGAGATGAGTAACGACAAGGCCAGTGTCACTGGACTTAGCCATGAGAAGGATTAGAGCCCAGACCCCTGACCCTCATCCAGGGCCTCTGCTGTGTGAGACGCAGCTCTTCTGCTAGGAAGGAGAAGTGCGAATGCTCCTGGGGGCACAGGCTGGTGTAACACAGACCACTCAGGGTCCTCTGGCCAGCAGAGCAGAGTAGCTGAAATAAGGAAGACTGGGCCCAGTGCTTTACTTGTGTTATCACAGTACCTGGGGTAGGTACTATTACTTTCCTAATTTCTGGCTGAAAGTGAGTGCTGCTAGTGACCTGCCCGAGGTCACACAGTTCGTGGTGGAGCCTAAACCCCAACCCAGGTAACTCTGAGCACAGCTGGCCCTGATGGAACTCGGCCACCGTGGGTGCTTGGCCCCTACTCCACCCACCTGCACCTCCGTTTCCTTCCCTACAAACGCAGGGGTGATAAATCTTGTTTTCTCACAGGAGCCTCAAAGGATCGAAGGAGATAAATTGCTTCATTAACTGTAATGTGCTGTGCTCTGCTCAGGGCATTATTCTCATCCTTAGAATTGCAAGAGCCCTTAAAAGTCATCTTCTCAGCATCCCAATTTCACTCAGCACATATTTACTGAGTATCTTTGTGTCCCAGGCTCTGAGTAGGCCAGGGCAACCCCAGGGGACAAGGCGACCAAAGTCCCAGCCCTCTCTGGGGTGCCAGCCTCTGGGTGAGGCCAGGAGGGAGGCTTAGGAGGAAGCCAGGTGTGGTAAGAGTGTCCCCTAGGGAACTCGACTTACTGAGCAGGCGGACGAGGTTTTCTAGAGGAAGTGACTGTTAAGTGGTGGTCTTGAGGGAGAGGGCGAGGTTGGAGAGGTCCAGCCCAAGGGAACAGCTTGTGTGAAGCCGGTAGACCAGGGGACACACTTGGGAGCTGAAGGGACCTGGAGTGCCTGCAGGCTTGTGATGGCAAAGGGCAGGACCCACCGGGCTGTGGAGGGTGTGAGCGCTGAGCAGGAGGAAAGGGACAGGGTGGATTGGCAGCCTGGGGAGACGGCTCACTCCAATGCCCCACATTTCTGACCGTGCCCCTCCCCCCCTCTCCTAGGAGTTCTCTCGCTTCCACGAGGAGATCACCCCCATGCTGGACGGGATCACCAACAACCGCAAGGAGTGGAAGGCACTGGCTGACGAGTACGAAGCCAAGATGAAGGCTCTGGAGGAGGAGAAGCAGAAGCAGCAGGCGGCCAAGCAAGGTTGGCAACGGGGAAGACAGGGGTCCCAGCCACCAAGCTGGGCCTGCGTTATTGTCCCCGTTCGGTGTAGGAGGGCAGAGGCGGAGCGTCCTGGCCAAGTGGCACAGTCAACAGTCAGTGTCAGAGCCTGGCTGCCAGATTGAGGTCTTAGGACACTTCCAGCCTCCCAGCCAACACCAGCCAACTAGCTGTGGACACAAGCCCCCGACCCGGGCAAAGGGGGAGACTTAGAGTGGTCAGTTGCAAGGAATTGAAGAGGCCTGTTTCCAGCCTTCTAGTGCACATCTGAATTCTATCCATACCATGGTGAGCCTTTGCTTGCCTACTACAGTGGCAGAGGGCTCCCTGCCAGACAAGATGCCCTCATTAGAAATATCAACCTTGAACTCAACTTGTTCCTTTGTTGAAGCCACCACCTAGCTAAGGATGGAATTCGTTTATTCTAACTCTGCCCCATTGGCAGCACTGGCCTCCTCTCTAGTTATTTCTTTGATTACGGGCACTGGTTCCTCACAGGGCTTGGCTTCTGATCCCACTTCTCCAGGCCCTTGCCCCAGCATGCTAGGCAAATGCTCTACTCCTGAGCTATGCCCCAGCCCCTGCAATTTTTTTTTTTTTTGAAGCCAGGGGCATTAACTTCTGGGTACACCCCCACCCTTTTTTTTTTTTGTTTTGAAACAGGGTCTCACTAGGTTGCTGAGAGTCTCACTAAATTGCTGATGCTGTCCTCGAACCTGCAATCCTCCTCTCTCAGCCTCCTATGTACTGGGATCACAGGTGAGTGCCAATTTGTCTGGCTCTCTGCATTTAAAAAAAAAAAATGTGAATTTCCTGTCCATATTTTAAAATTGGGATATTTTGGGTTTAAAAATCCAGATTCCCTTGGGAGGCTGAGACCAGAGGATCCGGGTTCTCGGCCAGCCTCAGCTACTTAGTGAGGCCCTCCACAACTTAGTGAGACCCTGTTTCAAAATAAAGAATAAAAAATAGGACTAGGGTGTAGCTCGGAGGTAGAATGCCCCTGAGTTCAATCCCCAGTACTGAAAAAAAAAAAAAAAAAAAAAAGAAAAAAAATCCAGATACCCAGCTTTTCTCTTTACAAGATGAAGGTCCACCACATCAGTTCTGCATTTCTGCATGACAGATGGCTACAGCTGCATGGCACCTGCCCCCTTTCGATGGGTTGGGGGTCTCTCCTGTTTCTCAGTTTCCAGCACTCCCTGGGCCTCCCACGGGTTGCCATTGTCATCCTCTTTGTGCTACTTTTTTTTTTTTTGGTACTGGGGATTGAACTCAATAGTGCTCTACCACTGAGCTACATCCTAGCCCTTTTTAGTTTTTATTTTGAGTCAGGGTCTCACTAAGTTGCCAAGGCTGACCTTGAACTTGCAATCCTCCTGCCTCTGCCTTCTAAGCAGCTGGGATTACAGGTGTATGTCACCACACCTAGTGTGTTGCTGTTTCTCTTAGAAAAAGGAAACATTCTTGGCTTCCCTGGTTCTTCTGACACTGTTTGCATTCTGCATGTGTATCTACCTGTTGGCTCTGAAAAGCCCTTGGAGTCTGCAACTCCTGGTGCAAAGCAGGTGAAAGGGCAAGCTAACACAGCCTCTTCTTACTTGCCCTGTTCTCTCTGGTCTGATTGCAGGGGCCTCCGGAATCCCGCCCGGGGGGAATCCCAGCCCTGGGGGCGCACCTGCATCCAAGTCCTGCTGCATCCAGTAGCTGAACCAGGCTGCTGCTGGTTCAGCTTCAGTGGAAGAGGTCACCCAAGCCAATGGAAAGCCACCTTCTTCAGATGTGAGAATTGTAGGATTGAGAACTGATAAAGAATTAGTTTACATCTTGTCTAGGGATTTTTTAACATTTTTTTTAGCCCTGATAACTATCTATTATGATAAAACTAATATTCTATATTTCATAGACATCAATTTGACTTTCAGTCAATGTCAGATTCACCTGTTTGCTTAGAGTCATTTGTTCTTATACTTTTATTTTTAATGTTTTATTGTAAAAGTTTTTGGTCACTCTTGAAGGTAGAAATTTGTATATTAAATCACCCAGATCTGAAATATCAAGATTTGCACTCAAGTGCTGGGATTCCAGGTGTGTGCCAACATGCCAGACTACAATTAATTGATTAATTAATTGATTTTTGCAGTGCTGGGGATAGAAGCCAGGGCTTCTAGCATGGTAAGCAAGCACTCTGCCACTAAGCTACATCCCCAAATTTATTGAACGATAACTGACAAATAAAACTGGCTTCTATTTAAGGTAGACAAGGCTTTCTTTTTTTTACTAATTGTCAATTAAACGTTTTACACTTAATAAATGAAGAACAATCAGTATCTATCAAGGGATATTAAATGAAGAACAATCAGTATCTATCAAGGGATATTTCAGAGTCTCATTCTGTTGCACTCTCTTGGGAAGGTTTCTTGAGTGGGGATGTGACTGGCCAAAGGTACAAACAACCAGGACCAGACCAGCAGGTAAAACTTTGTCATTTAAAAGTGGACAGTGAAAGCCGGGTGTGGTGACGCACGCTTGTAATCCCAGTACTTGGGAGGCTGAGACAGGAGGATCCAGGTTTGCGGCCAGCCTCAGCTACTTAGTGAGACATTCTGCAATTTAGTGAGACCCTGTTCCAAAATAAAGAATAAACGTGGACAGTGAGAGTTAAAAACTCAGCTTTACATATACACAAGGTATGCTGTGAAAGCATATTTGCTTACAAACATAAAAATACTTGTTAACTAGTATGGTAAGAAAGCACTATATACAAGTGTATAGCAAAAACACTAATCATCTCTGACTCTGGAAACATCAGTTCCACATTTAATATTACATAAAAAAGTTTTAGCTTTTTAAAAATCCCTTAACCAGAAATACTTGAAAAGGAAGACAGAAGTTATTCATTCTTACCCTTGGCATGGCTGTGAAAAGAGTTACATTAAGAAATGGGCGTGGTGGCACATGCTTGTAATCCCAGTACTTGGGAATCTGAGACCGGAGGATCCAGGTTTGAGGCCAGCCTCAGGTACTTAGTGAGGCTCTCCATAATTTAGTGAGACCCTGTTTCAAAATAAAGAATAAAAATATGACTGGGGGTGTAGCTCGGAGGTAGAATGCCTCTGAGTTCAATCCCCAGTACCACCCCCCCCCTCACAAAACAAGCACACATTGAAATGCCAAGTTCAGAATGAGTCCAAATATTTGACCACATAGAATATTATCATTTTTGAGAAGAGAAGCAATAACAAAGGCCTAATAAGCAGTTTTAATCTATAAATACAACAGGTGTTTTGGTACTTTGGCCACTGGAAAACAAAAGCTGTGGCATCAAGAAAGATCTGAGAGCTGGGTGTAGTGGCGTACACTTGTAATCCCAGTACTTAGGAAGCTTAAAAAGAAATTCCCAGCTGGGCGAGGTGGTGCACACTTGTAATCCCAGTACTTGGGAGGCTGAGAAAGGAGGATTGTAGGTTCATGGCCAGCCTTAGAAACTTAGTGAGGCCCTCTGCAACTTAATGAAACCCTTTTTCAAAGTAAAAAATAAAACAGGGCTGGGGGTGTAGCTTGGAGGTAGAATGCCCCTGGGGTTCAAACCTCTAGTACCACAAAAGTAAATAAATAAATAAACAAACAAACAAACAAACAAATAAACTCCTATGTTTCTATGTAGAGTAACAGTAGGCAACATGATTCCAAAAGTTAAAAATTGTTTTATAACGTATGACTTCTGCTTTGCAAACAGGTTTAGTTCCAGAATTGGTTTATTGCTACTAAAATGTAAACCCTTAAAAAAAAAGAATGTCTGTGTAGGTAGACATATTTTAAAGGAACCAGATAAATCTCTTGAGCAGCCTTAGAATTTCCTTTAAATTGTTCTGGAAAGGACCACTGTATTATCTTCATGGAAAGGATTAGCTGGCTTCTTGGTCTAAGGCCAACACGGTGATCATTTGTCTCAGGCTAGAAAGGTACCAACATGGTGTAAACCATGAGAGAAGATGAGGGCTTTCCTTGACAGTTGACAGCTAAAACTCATGCAGCTCCCTCCACCACCACCACCGGGAGTGGAACTCAGGGGCCTCCTACCTCTGGGGTACACCCCCCAGCACTATTTTATTTGGAAATAGAGTCTCACCAAATTGCTAAAAGCCTCACTAAGTTGCTGAGGCTGACTTTGAACCACAATCCTGTTTCAGTCTCCCAAGTACTGGGATTACAGGTGTGTGTCAACATGCTTGGCTGTGGTAGCCTTTCTTTTTTTTCTTTCCAAGTTGGTTCTTGTTCTTGAAATTTCCTTATATCCTGGACAAGTTCATGGTAAGCTTACCTACAATTATCCTAAACTTTGCTGACGCTTCCATGTATGTTACCTTCTTCCTGTGTTACCTTTGATGGTCCAAGTCGGCTTTATTACCAAATAAAATCATTGGAAATTAATTATGATCTTTTACTCTGAGAATCTGTCCTTGAAACTTAGATTTCTTCAAAACTGCCTCTGTGTGACTGAAAAGCCCTCCCTAGTCCTCCTATACTCTTCTCCCCTGGCTCCAAAACACTTCCTGTCCCGATCAACCTAAAATATCTAGCAGGGCTGCTCTGTCGTCTCCCACACACTGCTTAATGAATCTTCAAAGGCTGGGTCATAATCTGTTACGCTATAGGACTGGATGAACTGGATGGTGAGGGCCGACTTTCCCCGCCCCTGCCGCCCACCACCAGCCAGTACTTCTGGCTGGAGCGGTCCTGCCGGCCGGCGTGGCCATGGCTAAGCCCCTGTCCTGGGCCTGGCTCTGGGGACATGGGCACCAGGAGCTGACTGGAAGGTGGTGAGGCAGGCAGCACGGCCCCTGGGGCAGGTGCAGGAGGGCAGGGCGAGCCAGGGGCAGGTGCTGCGGGACAGCTGCCACCAGTGCAGCCATAAAACCGCGATGTTTCCATAGACCTATGGGAACATAGACCTATGGGCAACACCAGGATCAAGCTAACTTAAATGCCACCTCACACAGTAACAGTTGTGATGACTCCTAAGTCTCTTTTCACTGATGACAGTGCTGTCTCCTCTTGTTTCCTTTGTCAGTGACTCACAGTAGAACAAGATTAGTTGTCAGTTGTCCCACATTTTGGATTTATCTGTTTTTGTGATAGTGCATAACACATTCCTGGGTCCCCTGTTCTCCTATAAACAGACACTAGCTCTAAAACATTTCTTCCTCTCAAGCTGAAGGTTTTGCAGAAACGAATATGTTAAGGAGAGGGAACCACATGGTTTCCCCAAAGTGTAAATATCTGATCTCTTCTAACATCCCTTTTAAAATTTTATTTATTTTTTTTGTGGTACTGGGGATTGAACCCAGAGATATTCTACCTTTGAGGTATATACCCTCAGCCTAATTTTATTTCTTATTTGGAAATAGAGTCTCGGTAGGTTGACAAGAGTCTCACTACTTGCTGAGGGTGTCCTCGAACCTGCAATCCTCCTGCCTCAGCCTCTCAAGTACTGGGATTGCAAGTGTGCGCCACCACACCTGGCTCCTAACCTCCCTTTTTATATAGAGGAAACTGAGGGCTTGTGAGGGGCTGGGGCTGGGGCTGGGCAGTGTTCACGCCTGCTCCCTGGCTTCCCTCCAGAACACATCCTTGCAACTTTCACGACAGATCCATTTGGGCTCCTAATGCACACGCCCTGCCCTGAGAGCAGGTCATGCCCAAAGAGGGATGGGTCTGGTCTCCCATCGTTTAACTCCCCAGCTAGATTTTTAACCATACTGCAATTGACACTCTAAGAGCCGTTAAGCAGGGACATGTCACCAAGCATATTACATATAGTGATTAAGTGGCAGGGTAGAGAAGAGAAATAAATGTTTCCCAGGAACATACAAGCACTGCTGCTGCTGCTCTGCTCTTGGCCGTGCCACTATATTTTTCTGAGTCCCTTGGATGGATTCCTTCTGCTCTGTTTCTCAGCCTTCTGAATCTGTAAACTGAGGGTCAAAATCCTTGCTATGGCTTTCAGATGGGGATATGGTTAACACAGAATGACACTGTACCATGAGGATCACAGTTAATGTTAACTAAGTGTTTATGATGTCCTAAGTATGTACATGATTTAATTTTGCCCTCACAACAACCCTATAGGATAGAAACTTACTACCCCCATTTGTCACATGACAAAGAACAGACTCAGAGAAAGAAACTCACGCAAGGACAACCAGCCAGTAAGTGGTAGAGTCCAGATTCAAAGCCAAGCAGCCTGACACCAGAACCCCAGCTTGTAACTATTTTTTCTGCACCATGTGGCTTCTGAGAATCAATTTTTTTTTAGAACATAATGGACCTTTGAGTTCATATAACAAACTATCTTTTTCTCATAGTAAGGAAAACCAGGGCCTAAAGAAGTGGTTTGTCCAAGTTCACATGATACAAAAATATGATAGTTGAGTCTCAAATGCAGGTCTTCAGGCTCTAAATCTGCCATTCTATTCCTTGCACCAGGGGTAGGATTCACTCAGGAATTCCTGGTTGGAGGGGGTAGATACACTGCAGTGAATGGAGAAGCAGACTCATTCTCCTGGGTCTTACTTGCCATCTAATAAGGTAAGATGGAGGAATAGAGGAAGGCAGTATGTTTTGGTTGCTCCAAGACTCAGAAGTCAACCAGCAGGAAGACTGCTTCTTGGCAAGAGAAGGAAGTCAGAACTCAACAGAAGAAAGGCAGTCAAAACATAGCTGAATCAGAAGCGGCACACAGAACAAAGGACTGAAAAAAAGCTCTGTGCGAGCTTCTCTGTAAGTGGAGAGGCGAGTTAGGAGCCATCTTGGTGAACCTGTGTTGGAGCTGGCGGCTACCAGAACCTGGCAGCTCTGAGATAAAGTCTAGTAAAGAAGAAGCTAAATTCCTTCAAGCCAGTCATTGCAGAGCACCATCATGAAAAGGCAAGCACATTCTTCTCTCCAGGCTTAATACCTCAAAATTGCAAATCTCTAGACCTCTCCACCAGCCAAACAGCCTAGTAAACTCCTGTGGCTGCAGCTGAATTCATTAGGACCAAGAAACTACAGACCCTTCCTACAGGGACCCGAGTAGGTACAACCAGCCTTGTCAGGACAGTGAGTTTATAAAGCATCCCAGCAGGAACCTGTGTGGCTGCAGGGACTTGTGTGGCAATGGCCAAACATGTGGAGTCTATGAATTCGCAGACCAACTCTGCAGAGGTAGAGGTGAGAGATGAGTTGGACACAGCAGAAATATGAATTAGCACACAGTCTGAGGAATACTGGGGAAGGAGGACCTAGAATCAGCAGTCCTCCTTACCCGGGGGGGGGGGGGGGGGGTCTTTGTGGTAAAATAACTCAGCCAACCATGCCAGACTTGGAAGGCTGTAATTGCTTGCCCAGAAGGGTTTGGGTGCCATGAGTACTGAGGCCAGTGGCCAGCAAGATCTCACATGGCTGCAGATGCCAAAGCAGCAGTGGTGTCCCTGGAGCAATTTGATTCAGCCATGCACAGGCTGGGAACACTATAATCTCTCTCCCTGTGGAGTTTGGGTCTGGTGGGCGTGGCTGATAGTGTTTCACATCATTGTTACCAGCAGAGCAGTGGTGGTGTCACTGGGGCACTAAAGCTCAGCCAGCCGCCCATGGTGGCACATGCCTGTAATCCCAGTTCTTGGGATGCTGAGACAGGAAGATCGCAGGTTTGAGGACAACCTCAGCAACTCAGTGGGATTTTCAGCAGCCTAGTGAGAACTGGTTTCAAGACAAAAAATAAAAAGGACTGGGAGTACAATGCTCCTGGGTTCAATCCACAGTACCTAAAAAACAAAACAAAAACTCAGCCAGCCAGGCTGCAGGCTCAAACATTCTAGTCTCTGGCCCTGCTGAGTTTGGACCCGGAGAGCATTGAGACCTACAGCTAATCAGATTCTGCTTCTTGCCTGCACTGGCTAAATTCTACTAAAGAGGTTCTGGGGAAATAACTCAACATTCTGATTATATGAAACAGATTCATTGAGGCAAATGTATACCCCACCACTGGACTTACTATAAAGAGACAATGATTAAAGGACTCTCACACACAAAGGAAGAGAATGCCAACATAACAGAGACACAAACCTATGAATCTTGAAAATATGAGAACAAAGACAAAGAAACAAATTTCCCAAACTCTACAATAATGAAGATCACCAATTAGAGCTGCAGAAAATGCCAGAAAGAGAATTCAGAATTTTGATTATCAATACGATCAATGAGCTTTGACAGGAAATCTGAGGAAGTGTACAGGATATAAAGGAACGTATCAATAAAGAAACTGAGGTCCTAAATAGTCAAAAACAGGTCCTGAGCAAAATGAAGGAGACGATAAATGAAATAAAGTCCTCAATAAAAACCATCACTGGCAGTCTAGACCACATGGAAAATTGAGTCTCACGCTTAGAAGACAGCTCATTCAAAACTGACCACACAGTCAATAATATAGAGAAGACAATATGACATTACCAGAATATCCAGGGAATATGGGATAATAAAAACAACCAAACTTACAGATAACAGGCATCGAAGGAGCTCTAGAAGCACAGATCAAGGACATTATAAACCTCTTCAAAGAAATAATATCAGAATTTTTCCAAAATATGGAAAATGAAATGGGCATCCACACAAAGGAGACATTCAGAACCCCAGTAAGACAAAATAAAAAAAGAACTTCTCCATGTCACATAATAATCAAAACAACTAATATTGAGGTCAAGGAGACAATCTTAAATGTGTCAAGAGCAAAAGGACAGGTGACACTCAGTGGCAAAACAAGAAGAATCACTCTAGACTTCTTAAATCATGCAATTCAGGTCCTGGTATGATGTACTCCAAATCCTAAAAGACTACTATATCTCGTAAATATATCTTTAAAAATTGATAGATAAGTAAAAAAACCTTCCAAGACAAGCAAGAAACTAAAAGAATTCATGACTACTAAGCTGGTACTAGAGAAAATAAAGAAAACACAAAGAAGAAACAAGAAATATACACCAGAGTCATGAATGAATTTCACCAGACAAGCAACCAAGTGAAGGAGAAATAACACTGTATCAAACAGAAATATAACTCAAAATGACAGGAAATAAAAATCATCTCTCACTAATAAGATTGAATGTCTATCAATGGTCTAAGCCTCCCAATTCACTGGCATAGATTGGCAATGTGGATAAAAGACCATATTCCAGCTATTTTCTGCTTACAAGAAACTTACCTTATAGACAAAGATATTCATAAGCTAATTATGAAAGGATAGAAAAAGATATTCTATGCAAATGGGGGCTGAACACAGGCAGAGGTAGCAACTCTCATCTGACAAAGTAGACTTTAAGCCAAAACTTATCAGAAGAGACAAAGGTCATTTCTTACTGCTGCTAAAAGGAACAACTCAATAAGAAGATATAACAATATTAAAAATTTTATGCCCCAAATGTGGGCACACCCACTTCATAATATTAAGACTTAGATAGATCCCAACACAATAATATTGGGAGACTTCAACACACCTTGCACACCACTAGATCGCTCTTCCAGACAAAAGATCAGTAAAGACTCTTCAGGCCTAGAGAACACTATCACCCAAATGGACCTATAGACATATACAGAATATCCCATCCAACAACAGCTGAATCTCAGCTGCTTGAGGAGGCTTTTCCAAAATAGACCATATTCTTGGCCACAAAGCAGGCACCAGCAAATCCAGAAAATGTAATACAATTTCTTGCATTTTACCAGATCACAATGCAAAGAAACTAGAAATCAACAACAGGAATACCCAAAGGAATTACATAAATACATAGAGCTTGAATGATACACTTTTGAATGAGGACTGGGTCATAGAAGAAATAAGGAGAAAAATAATTCCTAGAATTAAATGAAAATAGAGACACAACATACCAAAATATATGGAATACTTTGAAGATAGATTTAAGAGGAAAATTTATATCATTGAATACCCACATAAGAAAAACAGAAAGTCACCATATAAACAACCTAATGATATACCTCCAGGCCCTAGAAACAGACTTATCCCAAAGCCAGTAGAAGGCAGGAAATAATTGAAATCAGAGCAGAAGTGAATGAAATAGGGGACAACAAAAACAAACAATACAAAAGGTCAACAAAACAAAAAGCTATTAAAAAAATAAGATTGATAAACCCTTAGCCAACCTAACCAAAAGAAAGAGAAATAACCCAAATTACTAAAATAAGAACTGAAAAAGGAGACATCAGCATAGATAGCAGGGAAATCCAAAGGATCATCAGAAGAAATTGACAAATTTCTAGATACTTAAATCTACCTAAAGTGAACCAAGAGGATATAAACAACCTAAACTGACCAGTAGCAAGCAAAGACCTAGAAACAGGAAAAAAAAAAAAAAAAGTCTCCCATCAAAGAAAAGTCCAAGTCCAGATGGATTCCCATGTGAATTCTATAAAACCTTTATTGAAGAAGTATACCCAATCCTTTACAAACTATCCCGTGAACTAGAGAGAGAGAATTCTTCTAAACACCTATGAATCTTGTTTCCACCTTAATACCAAAATCAAATAAATATACCTCAATAAAAATTATAGACCGAGCCGGGCGTGGTGGCGCACGCTTGTAATCCCAGCATTTGGGAGGCTGAAACCGGAGGATACGGGTTCGAGGCCAGCCTCAGCTACCTAGTGAGGCACTGCACAACTTACTGAGACTCAGTTTCAAAATAAAGAATAAAAAATAGGGCTGGGGGTATAGCTTGGAGGTAGAATGCCCCTGAGTTCAATCCCCAGTACTGCAAAAAAAAAAAAAAAAATTATAGACCAATATTCTTGATGAAGATAAATGAAAAATTCTAAACAAAACACTAGCAATATACATTCACCAAAACCATATCAAGAAACTAGTATACCAAATTGGTTTCATTCCAGGAATGCAAGGCTGGTTCAATATAAACAAATCCATACTCACTACATAACTATATCGAAGGACAAAAATCACATGATCATCTTAATAGATATTGAAAAAACATTTGACAAAACCCAATACCCATTCATGTTAAAAAAAAAAATTGGAATAGAAGGAACTTATCTCATAAATGCAATATATAATAAACCCAAAGCCAACATCATATTGCATGGGGAAAAACTGTAAGAATCAGGAACAAGCCAGGTGTGGTGGCAAACGCTTGTAATCCCAGCATTTGGGAGGCTGAGACCAAAGAATCTGTCGCGGCCAGCCTCAGCTACCTAGTGAGGCATTCCGCAACTTAGTGAGACCCTGTTTCAAAATAAAGAATAAAAAATAGGGCTGGGGGTATAGCGTGGAGGTAGAATGCCTCTGAGTTCAATCCCCAGTACTGCAAAAAAAAAAAAAAAGTCAGGAACAAGACAAGGATGCTCACTATCATGACTCCTTTTCATATAGTACTTGAAACTCTAGCCAGAGTGATAAGGCAAGAGAAGGAAATCAAAGGAATTCAAATAGGTAAAGAAGAACTAAAAGTATCTCTATTTGCAGGTAACATGATCCTATACTTAGAAGACCCAAAAACTCAACCGAAAGAATTTTAGAGCTGATTAATAAATTCAGCAAAGTAGTGGGATACAAAACCAATCTACAAAAGTCATTAGCTTTTTCATATGCTAACCATGAATCCATTAGAAAAGAAATCTAGAAAACAATTCCATTCACAATAACCTAAAAACCAGTAAAATACCTAGGAATAAATCTAACCAAGAAGATAAAAGACCTACAGTGAAAACTATAAATAAAACACTAAAGAAAGAAATTGAAGAAGATCTTCAACTTCTTTCTTTGATGGGAAGATCTCCCATGCCCTTGGATAGACAGAATAAATAGTATAAAAATGGCCATTCTACCAAAAGTGATCTACAGATTCAATGCAATCACTATTAAAATATCAATGTCATTCTTCACAGAGCTGGAAAAATCAGTCCTAAAATTCATATGGAAAAACAAAAACCCAGAATAGCCAAAATTATTCTCAGCAGTAAGAACCATGCAGGAGGCATCATGATACTTGGCTTCAAATTATAATATAGAGCTACAGTAATAAAAACAGCATAGTATTGGCACAAAAATAGATACATAGACCAATGGAATGTAATATAAGATACACAAAGATATCCACACACTTACAAGCAATCATTTTTTGATGAATATTGCCTAAAACATACGCTAGAGAAAAAGACAGCCTTTTCAACAAGTGGTTTTGGGAAAGCTGTTATCCCTTTGTAGAAAAATGAAATTAAATCCCAACCTCTCATCGTGCACAAGAGGCCAACTCAAGATAAATAAAAGACCTGGAAATTAGACCAGAGACTTTGAAGTTACTAGAGGAGGGCATAGGTCCAACACTCCAACATATAGGCACTATTAGAAACGTCCTCAATAAGACCCTCAAAGCTCAGGAAATTAAAACAAGAATTAATAAATAGGATGGCATTAAATTAAAAAGTTTCTGTTTAGAAAAGGAAACTATCAAAAGTCTAAGGAGAGAACCTACAGAATGGGAGAGGATCTTTGCCAGCTAGTCCTCTGACAGAAGACTAATATCTAGAGTATACAAAGAAATCCAAAGACTTAAACAATAAAAAATTCAATCAAGAAATAGGCAATTGAACTAAATAGATATTTCACAAAAGAAATACAAATGGTCAATGCATACTTGAAAAAAAGTTCAACGTCATTAGCAATCAAGGAGATGCAAATTAAAATTACAATGAGATTCCATCTAACCTCAATTAGAAAGGCAATCATCCAAGAATAGAAACAATAAATGCTGGCAAGGATTCGGGGAAATAAGAACTCTTCTACACTGGTGGTGGGATTGCCAATTAGTACCGTGGCT
The DNA here is from genome assembly GCA_004027655.1 of Graphiurus murinus. Lineage (NCBI taxonomy): Eukaryota > Metazoa > Chordata > Mammalia > Rodentia > Gliridae > Graphiurus > Graphiurus murinus. The sequence continues at coordinate 80,992 of PVLC010003368.1, read as the reverse complement.
ATGGAGATCAGCATGGAGATTCCTCAGAAAACTGGGAATGAATCCACCACATGATCTAGCTATACCACTCCTGGGTATCTTTCCAAAGGGATTAAAATCAGACTATTATAGTAATACATGCATATCTATGTTTATAGCAGCACAATTCACAATTGCAAAATTATGGAACCTAGGTGTCCATCAACAGATGGATAGCTTACAAAATTATGGGATATACAATTCTACTTGGCAATAAAGAACAAAATTATGTCATTTGCAGGAAAATGGATGGACCTGGAGAACATTATGTTAAGTGAGATTAACCAGTCACGGAAAGTGAAGGCTCCTATGTTTTCTCTCATATGTGGAAGCTAGGGAGTAATTGGAATACAGGAGGAACTTTAGATAATGGAGGAGAAATCACAGTAGCGTGATGGAGGAGGTCTAAGGGAGGGCAGGTGGGGGAGAATTAATGAAGGAAATACCTCCATTGATGTTCTGAACACATGTGAAATTACCAATGCCAATCTCAGTATCGTGTACGGGGAAGAAGAGGGAGAGGGTAGGGAATGGAGGTGTGTGTGCTGTGTGCATGTATGTCACTATCACTCTGAACTAACTACATTATGATGTGAGACTACAGTGTACCAATAAAAGTGTATTTTAAAAAATAAGGTAAGGGGCAGGAGACACCAGGCAATCAGTTAACTAGATACCCTCCCGAGGAATTCTTGTTTATGCTAGAGAGCTCTGCCCCTGAGCAGAAATATCCCTATGCATTTTAATTTGTTAAAATTGCGATCCACCGTCTTCCAACCTAAGAAATCCAAGCAATTTTCACACATTGAGAAAATATACCAGTTGAATGAGACTTGTTCATGTATGTAATAAGCAGCAACTTGAAAAGTTTATACATAACATTAAATGTAATGAGTTATTGTACCTGTTCTTATTGTATATAATTTTCTTCACTAACGTTCCATCCCTTTGCAGTCTCCTGTGTATCTTGTATACAGACAGCAGTTAAAACACAAAAGCACCAGCTTTAGGAAAAAAATAAAGGTTAAACCCTTTTAAACATGAGGAAATAACACACACACACACGTCTGAGAGTCCTGGGAGATGGCACTTCCTTACCCATTTGCTGGAAACACGAACACAGAGGAAAACATTTTGCACTCATCCAATATGGTGCCCAGTGCAGATCTGCTCCCTGTGACCCTCTGCCTGGAAAGTTTTGTAATTGTGTTTTTGCCTGAAACGGTCAATGTCAAAATATCTCTACACACATTTCTTTAGTGTGGTTGTGTGAAAAAGTTGATAAGGATGTCTTTGTTTGGAAAGCATTTTGTGAGATGAGCCTGAGGGGTACGGTAGAGGCAGGGAGAGTGAACTACAGTTCTGGCGAGGTGCTTGGGGGGCGGAGGGGGGCAAACCTTGACTGGAGTCTTCTCTCTATGACTGGAATCCCGCCCCATTGGGTGGTGAGTGTCCCTCAGTGAAGGACCAATGAAGAAAGACACGTCTGGGCAGGGCTGTGGGTGGTATTTTCTTTTTAATCTCCATAGTGTTATTTGTTGAGTTTATTTATAAGCAGATCACTTCACTATTTACAGTACATGAGCATAGAGATTCTACAGTTTTTGTGATGTAAACAATAACTCCGCAGTGGGAGCTTGAGAAAAGAAGCCAGTTCTGAAGTATTTACAGACGTTAAAATAGAACTTTATACTCACAGAATAATAATACATAGAGCAATTTGGTTAAATTATCTATGAAACTATAGAATCTGACAATGTACAAATACAGGAAAACATTTTCTCATTTAGAAGGTAAGACAGATAAATCACACCAGAAATAAAATAGGGACGATGACAACCACAATAATTAAAAGCAAAGAAAGTTTCTTCCTTGCCTTGTACGGATAAAGTATTTATATAAATAAGGACACAACCCAACAAAATGGAAAAAAATATATAAAAATCCTCTACCAATTAAAAAAAATAGCAAAACTAAAAACTCGATTCTCAATCATTAGCAGTGTCCTTTAAAAAATTAAAATTTAGCTTTCTATTATAAATAGCAAAGCGGATGTGTCCCTCTGTGGTGAAATTCTTGCACCTTTCTTAAGAAATGCATCAATGTAATTCCACATATATACATGCGCATACACACACACACACACACACACACACACACACACACACACACCTCACAAACACAGCCTGACACTCATACACCCCAGGTTGTAGTTACCTTGTTGAGCGTCCTAATAAATAATGCCCCCTACAGTAGTACCCCTGGGGATGACAACCTCACAAGTTTAGCCATTCCCTGGTTTGACCCTGTCGCAGAGTCAGGGAAAGCCCTGGCTCCCTATTGCTCAGAATTCTCTAGGCTGCATGGTCACACCAAGAGAAAAGGATTTTGAGTCCAAGATTTGGAAATGCTGGAAAGGACCACAGGGACCACCTTGCCCCGTCGATTAAGGCTAGCTATGGACACCGTTTCCAGACACTTGGGCAGGTGAGGGGAGCTTGCGTGGGCTTCACCATCAGCCAATGCTAACACACGGCACGAGGAGGTGAGGAGCAGATTACTGGAGCAGATTACACTGAGCTGGACTTCTGGATGGTCATCTTTCCCATAAACCATCTGGAAATCTAGGTGGTTCACTGCCCCGTCCCACATACCACCCACACCACACTCCCCTTGAGATTTCCAACTCATTTCAATCGGAATCAGAACATCCCTCAAGAAACAAAGTTGGGAATAGTTTATGACTTTTTATTCCTAACACAAAAATATTTGACAATATTTTTAAATACAAAACCAAATCAAACCAAAACAAAACAAAAATCAAACAAAAGACTCTGTTTGGCTATTCAGTGGACCATATTGAAGGTCATGGCCAGCCCCCTCTCCCATCCTCACACCCAACCTCGTGGGCCACCTAGCAGAGGTTCACTTAACAAGGTCAGCAGCTGGGCTGCCAGTATTGCAGTTACAGTAAACCCCTCCTGGCACCTGGACTCAGGGTCCACTCTGGTCTTTTCTACCCATAGGATGTCTAATGCACTTCTCAGACCAGGTGAGTCTAAGTGACTGCTTTTGAAATCTTCTGACCCTGGTGTCACACTGAGCTCTGCACACACAGGCAGGTTGGTCATGCCATTACATTTCATTCCCAAGGTTAGAGCTGGACAGAGCAGTGTGGCTGGCATCCAGGATTTATCTGCCTTCCATCTTGGGTAGCCGGTGGATATAGTCTTTGGCCACTAGATGGCGACCACATGTTGATAAGGCAAAGTGCTGAGGTGGAAACTCATCAATCTCCTTCATGGGTACCCAAAGAGCAAGGAGAGCAAAGTGAAAAAGGAGGCTTTAAGGCTTCCTTGGAGAATCCTTTGACAAAAAAAATATAAATAAATAAAATCATAGCACGGGGGAGGGGGTTCTAGCCACAGAAACACCTCTTTGAGGAGCTGTGGCACAGCCCAGACACTGATCAATGACAAGACCATATTTTCCGAGTCCCCGATTTGGGCTGTTGGATTTCCGTACTCCTTCTGGACGTGCAAGGCATTCTGATGAAACAGAATTTTTGAAAATCTGCCCTCTCCAAATCCTGAAGGCTCAGTCACTGCTGCTGTACTATTAAAGAAACAAAGAAACAAAAGCTGCCCTAAACATATGCAGCGTGACTGATGCCTCCTGTTGTCCCATATGTTTTACAATCATTTGAAAGAAATGTGTGAAAAGTGCCTAAGTTAAGCTGTTTTCAAAAAACAAGTGTATTGCTAGTATCGTCTGAGAGCAAGAGAAAGAGCCAGTGGTCACAACATTCGGGTGAAAAGCTGTTGGGGGGCGGGTGCTGACAAGGCTAATGTGAGATGTGACATCACCACCTAGCCAAGCTGAGGCTTTAGTTCCTCACCATCCCCATTAGAAACTATGGCTTAGATCTGCCCTGGGGAGCTGGCCTCCTCGCAGGAGGCAGCTCAGCCAGGACAGTGGGGCCCGCTGGCTGGTACCTTGCTTGCAGAGACAGCTCACCCTGAGCCGGGGCTGGGCATGCCCAGAGGATAGAACTGGGTCTACAGGGGAGTGATGGGCTCCTCTCAAGAGCCCCGTGACCAGAACGCTCCCATCATTCAACAGTCATGTGCAAAATGAGAAAACTAGGGCCGAAGGTCACACAGCAAGTAAGAAACCTTGAGGTTTCTCACTCTCAGATGGCTTATAGTTAAATTTGCTCCACAAACCCATTTTAATTGGCCGGGCTGCTTCTAATCTTTCTACAAAAGTACCAAGATCTAAACCCATGGTTCCCCATTTCTAGGGTTTCCAACAAAGATGCCAGCAACGGACTAAAGGCTTTTCTTCCCCCTCCTTTACACCAGCCCCCTTCCCAGACTGGCCGCAGTCTCTAGAAGAACATCTCCCACAGCCAAAGAAGACCCATATTCACCACTGGAGAAATACGGAGTCAGGCTGGAGTGTTGGGATTTTCTCAAAGTGCTTGTTGGTTAATGCAAAGTCAGCCTCTGCCTATTTCCTGGGCATCCTGCAGCTGGCATCCAGTGCTACCCTCACGCACACACACATCTATTCTGGGACAAGGACGTCTCTGTGCACATGGGTTTCCAGTTCCCAAACTCTCCCTCCATTTACCCTGTACCTCCAGACTCTGCAAGCAGTCCTGGAGCATCTGTGTGTGCCAACACCTCAGAAGCTTTGGGACTGGCTTTAACATATTGCACATAGGTACTAGTGGGTTTCCTTCTGCCCCATTGGGAAGGGGTGAGAGGGTCCCTCTTCTTTGGCCTATGAAACCATTAGGTTCACTTTATTTGCTATTGTACATCTGATTTCTTTCCTTGGTTATATTTGACGCTGGGATATGGGTTCCTGCAAACTAAGAGCTCAATCTCAAATGCTAAGGAAAATACTGCAATCTTGACATCAGTGAGTCAGATCAACACATGCTCTAGGGATGATTCTAGTTCACATTTGGGTTGACCTGTCTCTCAAGCTGCAGGCTCAGCTGAGAGTCAACTGAACTCAAGGCATGGGAAGTACCATGCACCAAGCAGTCCCCGCAGGACTGGGCTGTCAATGCCTTCCCTGCCCGCTGTGAACTACCTGTACAGCAGCCTCAGCAGTACACTGCACGTGTCTAGGAGAAACTGCTTTCAAAAAACTGACAAGCAAGGCTTTAGGCCATGAAAGATACCAGGACTTGAGTACCGAGTCTTTGCAGCTTGGAGCCGACCTCCCTTCCTCCTTCCACCTCAGTCCTGCTGCTTTCCTGAACCCTTGATACTTGGTGCTGCAAGATCTCCAGCAGATATAGAACCCAACAGGTGGTTTCTGACTCAAAGCAGCTTTCTGATTGGCTGGGCAAGGTGTGAGGGGGAAGGGAGCGGGGACCTTAGCTGCACTCCGTGCACTCATATTCTTTACCTCTTTGATGCATTTTCCTTCGGTAAACAGAGCCCCCAAGAGTGAGGATTCTGATTCAGCCTTGTACTGACTGAGGAAGGAGATGGAAGAATTCCACTTATCGGTTGGATCAGACATTTCTGGAAAAACATCAGCACAGCACAGAGATGGACAGTAGAGCCTGCCCTGCACGGGCGGCTATCAACCTAGTTTACAGGAAGCTGTTATGGCAATCACATGTAAACATCATTGAGAGCAAACACTAGGACAGAGCTACAATGAGACGGTTGCCAATGGCAGCTGCTCCCTCTGGGTTACTTCTTCATTTGGTGGAGAAGAGACCAAGGTTGACTCGTCCTGGAGAAACCTTAGAATCTCTTGGGTAAATAATACACAGCACCGAATGAGTCTTCCGCATAGAGGTTGTTTGCAGGGTTGGTCAATTTTAGAACTTGTAGCCTTTTAAAATATGGAATGGCAAGTGGAGACTACTGGATGCCCTTGACAGGTATCCTCTCCATCAGTGGCCCTAGCCTTGACCTTAGGGTCCTTGGGTTCCAAAGATACCCAGGCCACCCACCCACAATCAGGTGCCTGCTCTGCTCAAGGCCAAGTTTTAAGGAACTTCTAGTGCCCCAGATGGAAGTGATCTGAAAGGGTAGAGAGAGACTCATCCTTTGCTAAAAATCTGCATTTCTTTACTCTAAGGAATTCTGGGCCCAAGGGAGAACCCCAGGCCTACGGTGATGTAGGAAGGAGCCAACAGCAGGGGTTTCAAGGTCCTCTGGCCCTACTGGGGAGGGAAGGGACTGAATAAAGCTACAAGAAAATTATTGGTGGAATCAGGGCTTGCTCAGCTCTCCAGACTCTGAATCTTGTCTCTTTCCTATCTGCAAGATGAAATCTCAGTTTCCTCCTATTCCATTCCATACCAGTTACTGTGTACCTACCATGTGCTAGGCAGTAAATAGCTATAAAGGAATTTAGAATGACCAGGTCAGGACTGTGGAAAGTCCCTTTTTTGTATTCATCCTCAAAAGCCCTGCCTTCTCTAAATACATTCCTGTCTGCTATTGCACCCTCCACCCCATTTAAGTGGGCTCTGTGTCACAGTAGTACTGAGAGTCTGGTGCCAAGGAATGGCTTAGGAGAGTTTCCTCTCATTGATCAGGACATGACAGACAGCAATGGCCAGCATGAAACCCAGCCAGCATGTGGTTCTATATGATTGATGGAAATTTTTCAAAGATTACACCAGAATGTCAAATAGATTAAATTCTGATCAATTAGTAATGACTGCTCAGGGCACTGAATTGGGGATTCTAATAGCACATCCAGGTTCAAAGAATAAGAGTGCTGCATGAATTAGTTGTGTCTGCATTGGCCAAGGATGTGGGAATAGTGGTACAATGCTGTGTATTTGCCATCGTGAGCTAGATACTACCTTAGCAGAAGCTAAAACTGTTGGAACCTGCCTAATTCTCCCTCTCAGTCCTTTTCACAGAAAAGGAAACTGGGGTTCAGAGAGGTCAATTGACTTGACACATAGGATCTCAAATTTCCCATGTCTGCCAAAGTCTGTCTCCTCCAGCCTTATCCAAGGGCAAGGAGTGTATTCACCATCTCGACAAGAATGTGGGTTCAGTTTACCTACTTAAGGTATTTCATAATCTTTAAAAGGTCAATTACCAATCTCAAAGGAGTAGGTCTGGCATTTGCAAGATTACCTTTGCTAGTTTAGTTTAATGAGTTACTTTCAAACTTTTTTTAAGCGGTAGGAATTTTTTTTCTTTTTCAAATAAATAGCTCAAGGAACCCTGATATGTCAAAGAAACCAAGGAGGAGTCACTCCATGTGAAGCAGAAATAATATGCTCATACTCTACCTAGCCATGCTCTCCCTCACGAATGACCCCAAGGTACCCACAGAACGTCAAGCTGGACATGGCTCTGAATCCACTCAACCACACAATGTTTGAAGCCCAATTAGAATGCTTTCTGCATTGGAAGGGAGCTTGGAGATTGTCTTATTCAACCCCATGCCTTGCATCCTCTCCTAGCTCCCCAGCCCCACTCCATCAAACATTACAAATGAGGATGAGGTAAAGAAGGGAGACAGGCTGGTAGCTGGCCCCAGAGGATGGCTGCTCCTGGACCGTCTGCACCAGCACCAGGTCATCTCAAAGCCCCAGCGGTGTGTCCACAGGTGGAGGCAAGCCACAGGACCATTCAGGATCAAAGCTGACAGCGCGCCCAGGCCCCTACTAGAACTGGAGTTCCTAACACTGGCGATTCAGCTGTTGACTTAGCTCTAGTCTGTGACCCAAATTGAGCCGAACTCTCTGCTACCAGTCCCTGAGCTTTGGATCTTTACCTGAGCAGTTGGGAACAGGAACCAGAAGGCCTGGTATGGGTCCCCACTCTGCCTTCTTGCTGGCCATGGGACCTTGGGCACGGCACTGCCCGTTTCTCCTGGAGAACAGGTGCAGTGCAGCTCACCCTGCTTTCTTCACGAGGCCCGTGAGGGTCCGAGTGCTAACACATGCTTCAAGTGTGAGCCGGGCATGAGATGGGGGCTCTTGTTGCTATTTGACCCAAGCTTGCTCAAAATAAATGACAGGCCAGGACTCAGTAGAAAAGGCCTAGACACCTCTCCCCATTGCTCCTAGCTGTGGCTACAGGCTGTGTCTCCCAGGGACCAGCCTACCAGCCACCCAGCACCTCCAGGGCAATCTGGTCAGGGGAGCAGAGCTGCTCAGTGGCAAACACCTCATGACAGTGCATAGTTAAAAATCAAGGAAGCAATACAATAATCCCAGGCACAGGACATCTGAGCCATAAATACATTATTTTAAGGATATACTTTTTTTTTCTTCAATTAGAAATGAGTTTATAATCCTGATTCTATTCACAAGTGACAATTTCATCATCACACACTACAGACAAGAGATGGTATGGTGAACGCAGCTGCAAGTCTACGAGAGGAAGTCAGTCGGGCAGGAGGGGCGGGGGCGCTGACCCAGCACTCGAGGCTCACCCAGGACAACCCGTGGGAAGCAAGGACACTAACGTGGCAGTGGAACGTCGACACCATGGGAACTCACAGACAGAAGCAGCTTTGTGCAATGTAAACATTGATTTGTTTTTTTTTTTAAAAGGACTGCAGTTTCAAGTCTCTCACGTGTGTTCTCTCTCACACGCGCTCGCTCTCTCCTTCTCAGATACTTATTTCTTTTGAAAACGTAAACATATTGGAAGGGCCTGTCTGAGGTATTGAGGTATTCCTCGAAAGTTAAGGCTGTTATCAATGCAGGCTCTGCTGGGCCTCCTTCAGTAAGCTGTCAAAATCCATGGCTTCATACTTGCTTTTCGCAGACGCTGGAAGGGCCTCTTCTGGATTGCAATCTGGGGGTCAGGGAGAGGTGAAGGCAGTGAGTGCCTTACACAGGCCAGAGGACCAGCAGACCTTCTACTAAGGGTGGCCCGGGCTCAGGGCAGAGAGCAGGGATAAGCGGGGCGGGAGCATCCACTGCCACCTGCTGTGATTTCCTCAGGGCCTCAGAGCCCTGTTTGCAAAACAAGGGAAGCCCAGAACTCCTTTCCAGCTCTGACATCCCGGAGTCCCAACAGTTTCTTGCCCATTAGTAACCTACTGCCAATCATATGAAGGAAGGCTGGTAAAACTGGAATTCCTATCTTATATAGATAGGGAAACTGAGTCCCATGTGTGGACATTCGGCCAGGAGGAGCGCCACTTGCCCTGGGCCCTGCCTAGGTCTCCTGATACTCAGCCTGAGGCTACCTACAAATAACTCGGTGCTACATTGTACTTCTTTGTCCTTCACCAAGGTGACCCCAAATGGCCAGGACATGAGAATGGTATTGTTACACTATGGCTCATTTGTGGACAAAGCTGCTGCCTTGTTGGGGGTCACCATGGAATGTCCCCTCATGGCCCTGTGAGGACCCAAAGTCAGGTCAGCAATGTCCTATCAGCCGGCTCTGAGGGGCCACGGGAGGCTTGGCCAGTCATAGGACAGGACAAGCTAGGTGGTGGCCTCCAGGCAAAGTGGCTGCAACAGCATACGAATGGGTACATCGGGGCTCAGGTACGGAGCCTTAGGTCAGGGCATTGCTGCAGGAAGTCGCTACCCACGAGGCTCTGGATCTCACTAGCACGCGGCTGGGTACTTACCGTAGTCAGTGTACCTGGGCCAGCAGAAGTGCCGGAGCCCCCCGTAGCTGAGCTGGAAGGAGGGCTCGTCGCGCTTCCTCAGGGCCTCGCCGTTCCTCAGGGAGAGGGCTGCGTGCTCAGAACACCGGTAGGTGATGAAGCCGTGCTTCTCACCTCTGTGGGAGAGGACAAGGGGGCAGCGTTCTAGGCCAGACTGCCCATTCCAAGAGGAGCAGAACAGCCACAACAACGTTCCCATGGCCCCCAGAGATGGTGACACTCACTAGGCCGGCCCCTGCAGTGTGATATACTGTGAGCGGGTGATTTGCTGAATGTCTGCAGGTGCTGGACCCCATGCCTCACGTGCTCCTTCCATGACCCTGTAAGCTGGGTGCTGGAATCTCCACCTCACCAGGAGGAAACAGACTTTAGGGGTTCAGGAATCTACCCAAAGGCAAGTGGCAGAGTAGGGACTGAAACCCAGGCTCCCTGACATTGAAGCCCCTGCCCCTAACACTGCCCGCACCTCCCTGTTACTTATTCCCAGCTCCCCACCTGTATTACCACACCATTCCCGGCACTCTTTGGAGCCAGCCTTGGCTGCCACGCCCATGGCTGCTAACCTGGCCTTCTCCTCCCTGGCGTTGCTGGTGTTGTGGAAACATCTGCCCTTCACCTGCCTGCTCAGTGTCCACTCCCCGTCCTCCACAAACAGCACTGTGGGGCCAACCAGGGTCCAGGTGTCAGGGTAAATCACATGACATGTGGCCCTCCCTGGACATATTCATTTGCCTACACCATGCATGGTAATGCATGCCTATAATCCCAGGACTTGGGAGGCTGAAACAGGAGGATCTCAGATTTGAGGCCAGCCTCATCAATTTAGCAAGACCCTGTCTCAAAATAAAAAGTAAAATAGAACTGTGGGTGTATCTCAGAGGTAGAATGCCACTGGGTCCAATGCCCAGTACCAATAAAATAACATTAAAATAAAAGCGTGAGCCTGCTATCCACAGCCAACCCCCAAAGGATCCATCCCAGGTCTTTGCTGGAACTGTGAGAGTGAATCCTGCTACCCCTGGGTCTCCAGGGTGGTAAGGTGAGCTTAGAGCTGCAGGCAGCTGCTCTGCAACCAAAAGGAAAGCCTGCCTAAGAAGGATGTAAGTCCAGGGGGATCTCTGAGCCATCTGTATCTTAAGGTTTCAGTTCCACAAACAAGAAGACATAAGCCTGGCTGATATACCCATTTACAAGCTCTCAAGGGCTGAGACAAAGGGTCACTCCCAACTGTTTTTTGGCACCAGCTTACAACAGCAGGTACTAATACACACTCAGGCGAATCATACTTCCTGACACTTCTCTGAAGAGGGAAAAGTTGGAACTCTCCTGGCTATTTAGATGTCTGAAACTGGTAGTATGTCCAAGATTCCTTTTTGTTTTTCACCCTGAAAACTTTACAGATTTTTTTTTTTTTTTTTTTTTTTTTGGTGGTACTGGGGATGAACCCAGGGACATTCTACCTCTGAGCTATACCCCCAGCCCTATTTTTATTTTGAAACAGGGTCTCACTAAGTTGTTGAAGCTGGCTGTGAACCTGTGATTTTCCTGCCTCAGACTCCCAAGTACTGAGATTACAAGTGTGTGTCACCACACCCGCTTTACAGATGTTTAATAAGTCCAATTTTGTAATGACTCTCTTTTAAAAAACGTGGCAAGAGCTGGATGTGATGGTACCCACCTATAATCCCAATACTTGAGAGGCTGATATTATCTCTCTCTCTCTCTCTCTCTCTCTCTCTCTCTCACACACACACACACACACACACACACACACACACACACACATACACACACACACGTAAAAACAAATAACATGAAATTTCCCATCTTCATCATTTTTATCTCCCCCCTCCTCAGTGTTGGCAATTGAACTCAGGGCCTTGTGCATGCCTTTGGGATCCTATTTTCCTTTTTTTTTGTGGTACTGGGGATTGAACTCAGAGGCATTCTACCTCTGAGTACTCTTAACCTATTTTTTTATTCTTTTTTTTAAGTTTTGAAGCAGAGTCTCACTAAGTTGCAGAGGATCTCACGAGGTTGCTGAGGCTGGCCACAAACCTGCAATCCTACTGTCTCAGCCTCCCAAGTACTGAGATTACAAGCATGCGCTACCACACCTGGCTCTATTTCCAATTATTTTGGATCTACACCCATAAGTAGAATTACTGGATCATATGGTAGTTACATGTATAAATTTTTCTTTCTTTCTTTTTGGTACTGGGGTTTGAACCCAGTGGCATATTACCTCCAAACTACACCCCCAGCCCTTTTTATTTTTGTTTTTTTTGGTATTGGGATCAAACCCAGGGGCATTCTACCTCTGAGCTATAGCCCCAGCCCTTTTATTTCTTTTTATTTTGAAACAGGCTCTTGCTAAGTTGCTGAGGGTCTTGTTAAACTGCTGAGGCTGGCCTCAATCATGCAATCCTCCTGTCTCAGCCTTCCAAGTACTGGGATTACAGGTGTGTACCATGACATCTGGCCTATGTTTAATTTTTTTAGGAGCTGCCATATTGTTTTTCACATCAGTTGCACCATTTTACATTCATACCAGCATTACACAAGGGTCCCAGTTTCTCCATATCCTCCTCAGCACTTATTTTCTGGGTTCTTGATAGAAATCATCCTAATGGGTATAAAGTGTATAATGACTATTACACAAGAAACTATTTTCTTGCAGAAGCTTTTGTTATTATTAAATAACAATTTTAAAACCCTGATAATTTAGTTTGTAGATGTAATGTGAGATAACTTGGGAATATTTCCAAACTGATAAAATTTTGACATCTCAATCGCACATTCATAGACAACCTGTTCTTTCTGCAGATCCCCTGACAGATGAAACAGTGTCTCCCAGGAAAAGTCAAGGCTGCCCAGCAGAATGGAGGCACAGGACAAGCTACAGAGGAAGGGAGGGATGTGAGCAGCATGAGACAGGGCATGGCAAGGTCCCAGGGCAACCATATCTTCCAGCTGCCAAAGCCCACCTGGTGCTCCAAATTATGTCCAGGCAAATGCCCTGAAGCAGAACGGTGGGCTCCAGTTCTGGTTTGCCCTGAAGGAGCTGCTCAGTTAACTTGTTTGAGCTGCCCCAGGAAGGAGAACAATAGAAAGAATGAAAATCAGCCAGGGTGTGGTGGTGCCTGTAATCCCAGTACTTGGGAGGCTGAGACAGGAAGGTTGCTGATCTGAGGCCAGCCTTGGCAACTTTGTGAGATCCTTAGCAACTTAGTGAAGCCTGTTTCAAAATAAAAAATAAATAGGGCTGGGGTGTAGCTCAGAGGTAGAATGCCCCTATGATCAATTTCCAGTACCCCCCTCCCACACCACCACCACATACAGAATAAGAATGCCTATGTTATGAGTGTGTTGAAAGTTTAAGTAATAGAAAGTGTGGAGACTGTCTGGCTGGCTATAACCCAGCAGCCCATGTCTGTTGCCATTCCTGGTTGTGTGAGTCTTATTTCAGGTCCTTCTCCCTGGGCTTGACTCTCCAGCTCTTGGCTGTGGATTCTGTCACATCTGTTCCACAGATCTTCTTTAGCATATTTGTGCACCGGGCCCTGGATGGGGACTCACGTCTGCTCCGGCTCCACTCACCTCTTACTTCTCGTCAGCACCTGGCACTCAACAATCTCGCCAAACACCTCAAAGCGCCTCTTCAGCTCCCGGGAACTCATGTCACTGGAGAGATTTCGAATGTATACCACACGGCCTTCGCCCTGCTCGAGAAGGGGACAGAGAGGGACCCAGTCATTGCTCCTGTGGAGTCCTCGTCCCTGCCCTGGACTGGCTGAGCAGCAATGCCAGCTGGAGCCACGGAAAAAAACAATGACAACCTCTCTCCTGGAGGACTTGCCCTTGTGGGAGCAGGGCCGAAGAGCGCTAGAGGGAAAGGGAAGTGGGCCCTGAAGGAGGCACCTGCTTACAGGTGGGGCCGAGCAGAGGGTCAGGCTGCACGGGAGGGGCTGTCCCACCATCTGCCTGCTGGTAGTAGCCCCTGCACTTGCATTCTGCGTGGGGGAGGTGCTAGGGCAGAACCTCAAGTTGCTGAGGAAGCACTGGGAGCCGGGTTGTTTGCAGGCTCAGAGTGAAGGAGAGGGGTCACGAGACAGGTGGAATCAGGGTTACTGAGCCACAGTTACCCTTGGTTTTCCAGGGCAAGGTGGCTGAAGCCACAACATAGACACTGTGACAGAGAGGATCCCTCTGAGAGAGGCCAGTGCTATGCTGGTGGACACCCAGAGCAGCCCAGCAAAGGGAGCTGACGGGGGAGCCAGGCTGCAGGTCTTCCCTGGTCAGATTTATAATTCCACCCAGGTGAAGCTGGACACTGCTTCCGTGGGCAAGACCGACAGCGTGTGTTTTGGGACTCACTGTATTTCTCTGGGAACAGGTTACAGCCAGAGATGCTCCAGCCACCCCACCTATGGCCACAGATGGCAAGGAAGAAAACCTAGGCCCAGGCTGCACGCATAGTGAGACAGTTTCCATGGTCACAGGAACTATATGGCCTGGGTTCATCTCAATAGAGAAAGGCCTTCCTCCAGCCTCCTGGCAGCCTCTTGAGTTCACAAAGCCCTCTCCTGCCCACTCCAAACACCCCACCGCTGCATTTTCCTGGTGACTCCTTTTCATGCCCCCTGGGCTGAGCTCTGCGCATGGCTCTCCCCATCCACCTGTAAATACATCTGAACGGGACTGTACATTCCAGACATGTCAGTCACAATGTTGTTAATTTCACAGTGCTAGCCTAATCCTTAGCTCCATTGTTTGTTCCTTTATTTACAAGTCTATTAAGAGTCTTTCTCTCCCTTCTGCCTCAACCATAGGAGTGGGGACTGCATCTATCTTGTACGTTGTTATTGTCTAAAGCCTAGGATTATGCTGGGCTTGCCAAACTGCTGAACAACCACACCTGGGCTCCAAGAGGATGCTCTGCGCCCACTGTGGGATGCAGTGCCTGCTTGCAGACAGACACACACCCCTGGGGTGCCCGTCCCTGATGACCACCCCGGCTCCCTGCAGCATGGCATCCGGAGTTCTCCCTTTTATGCTTCTGTCTTACTCCCCACCACACCACACACAAACACACCTCTCGAGGGAGGTGACATGGCTGGCTGGCTCCAGAGCCCCACTGCAGGCTCCTGATGGCTTTTCTCTGTGGGTAGCTTTGCAGGGACCCCATAAAGCCAGGGCCTGTGGGTAAACTCCAGGAAAGGATTAGGGAAGTTTGAACAGGCTCTCTTGAGGACACACAAGGCCCAATTCCCTTGTGTACAGAGGAGTAAACTGAGGCTCAGGGAAGCTGAGGACCTGCCCAAGGTTACAGAGGATGGTGGCAGGGCTGGCTTGTGGCCTGGTTGGCCTGGCTCTGCCCTTCTTCCCCTCTACCTGCTCTCTCAGGGTCTCCAAGGCTGAGACCTAAACTGCCACCAACTGCAAACTTCATGGCTAGTGTGTGGGCGGATTGTGCCTGGTTGCCACCTTTGATGGCCTTTGGTGACCCTGGTGATTTTCAAATGAGAGAGATATAATTGCATTCTCTGGGCCACAGTCCCTTAGTCACCAGGCAGGGCCCGAAGGCGGAGGGCTCAGCACCTGACACCTGCTCACCCCATTCACTTCAGCTCCAGGGCCCCAGATCACTTACAATGGCCTTTTCCCGCCGCTTCTTGGTGTGCCGGACACTTGGGGTTCCGTCTGAACAGGGCCCTCTGCTCTCACATCTGTCAGTGAACAAGCAAAGCAGAGGCGTTCACTTTTGGGAAGGAGTGGGAGGAAAGGGCAGATCTGCTCTGAAAGGCAAGGCTTGCTTCTAGAGGGCGGAGGGCTCAGTTTCCCTGGCAACGACAGCCCAAGGTGCTGTGGGACTCCACACTGGAGTACCGGCCTGGATCCCTGGGAACCATCAGGTTGCTAACTATGAGCCTTGCCTTTCTCTGCCATTGGGAGTAGAAAAGGCAAAAAAAAAAAAAAAAAACTATGAGGCTTTATGTTTCCCCATTTCCCAGAAGAAAACTGAGGCTCAAGTTCAAGATGGGATTTGCCTAAAGCTAGAGTGGGGAGAAATCAGAGCTAGAAGTGTGAACGGCTCTAGAATCCTTCAGCCAGGAACAGCCCCCGTCCTTCCCAGCTCCAGGTGCCTGGCCAGGCTCAGTGGCTCCCCAGTGCCACACACAGCTTTCCTGCCCTGAGCGCATGCCATCCGCATTCTTTTTTTTTTTTTTCTTTTTGCAGTACTATGGATTGAACCCAGGGGCATTCTACCTCTGAGCTATACCCCTAGCCCTATTTTTTATTCTTTATTTTGAAACAGGGTCTCACTAAGTTGCAGAAAGCCTAAGTAGCTGAAGCTGGCCGTGAACCTGCAATCCTCCTGTCTCAGCCTCCCAAGTACTGGGATTACAAGCATGTGCCACCATGCCCAGCTTCATCCTCACTCTTACAGTCCTACTCCATGAGGTATACAACAGGGCATTAAAACACAGGCTCCAGTCTAACAGCCAGGGTTCCAATTCTGGCTCCAGTCACTCCCTGCTGGGTGACCTTGGGCTAGTTCCATAACCTGCTCAGCTTCACTTCTTCATCTATAATATAGGTAACACCAGCCATGTTCACCTTTTCCTTGACAGTTTATGAGGATTAAACCAGAAAATGCACAAAAATGCTTGACCCAGGAACTACTCAATAGATGCTTGCTCTGTTTTTCTATTTAACTTCCCTAGGCCTGGACTTCCTCATCTATAAAATGGGAATAAGAAGCAGATGCACCATCCAAGTGCAATGGTGAGGCTCGAATAGGGTGACAGAAGGGGAAATGACTTGCAAAGTTTAAAGTGCCACAGAATAGCAGGATCATCACCCATTTGCAACAGAAATGGCTGATCTCCCCTATCTGCAGGGCCACGAGGGACTGCAAGATACTGTGGAACTCAGCTGTTAAACCAGCCTCAACATGCTGTCCAGTGATGGAGGCTTGGGGGAGGCAAAGCGAATGGGTGTGGAAGAGGCTGAGTACCAGTTTACCAGGATTTACAGGTACTCAGCCCTGCCAGACAGTTAAGCAGGGACCCAGATAATCAATTTGCTCCTTCCAGGGAGCAGAAGCCAGGTCTGCACCTGGTCCCAAAGCATGCCAAGAAGGAGAACCCGTAAGGGTTCTATCGAGGGTCTCAACTCTTCAGAAGCAAGCCTGGGGACGTGGGCCCTACTCAAATCGGGCAGGGCTCAGTGAGGCCAGTGAGCCCCCACTCTGGCCCCGAAGGAGGCTCAACGTCAGGAGAACTTTGGAAGTTTTCCAAGTAAACTTTCACAAAGGAGGCTGTTTCATGTGGAAAGCAAGCTTAGTTCACAGCAATGCAAGGCTAACACTGAACCTTGACTGTGGAGGGCCGCAAAGCAAGAGCTCTCCCTGGGAGAGAACACAGCCAGGAAGAGGCTCAGAGAGGTCTGCCAGAAGATGGCTGACTAATGGCTCCTGCTCATCATGGAGAAAGGCTTAATAGAGAAATTGCTATTACTCATTTCAATCATTTAAGGCTTCTTAACATTGGTTTGTGGAGAGACCATGAGCCCCCCTAAAACTGATGTTTACGAACAACTGAATGGTGAGAGGGACTTTTGCTTTCATAGGCTGTTCAACAGTTGAAAGCCAATAGTAAAGATGTGCAAATATAGAGCTGAATTTTTCTAAGAAAAGGTATCTTTATATGACCTGAATTCTGCTCTCAGAGTATGTGCAACTTGTGAGAAATGCAAATTATCCACACCCACAATATCAGACATTCTGGGTGCCCCACCTTAACAGGCGGTTCAGGTGATTCTGCAGCTCTGCTCTGGGCCCAAGAGCACCATCTAGTGGCCACTCAGACACAGGGCTGGGAGCTGCACCCACCCTCCTTCCACCTCCAGGATGAATCAGGACCTGCTGTGATCAGAGAGAAGCAACCAGTTCCCCCAAGTCTGCCAAGCCTCAGTGCTTTCTGCCTAGCTCCCCAGCTGGCTTTTGGACTGGCTCCCTCTCTCTCTTCTGGTTCAGTGCGCAAAGATGGCATGAGTAAACAGGCTCATGACGCAAGGTTCCTCCATGGCTCTTAGAGGGAGGCTCGCTGCTGGAAATCACGAAGCACCACGCAACTCAGCAGGACCGAGAAATGGGAATTAATGTCACCACTGCTTTAATCCAGATATTTTTTAGAACACAGATTAGAATTTAGCTAATCCTTCTTTTACATGCTAATCTCATATGTGGGTCTGTATATACTTGCATAAAAATCTATCCAGTTGACAAAACATTAAAAGCAGAAAACAGAGAATCAGGGGCAAGTTCATTGAAACACATGGCCATAAAGGCCAGGAAGTGGGTTTTCCTTCTCCCCTAAGGCCAGGAGGTTTAGAAAGCTCTAGACTGCCACACACCAGGTCTTGCTCGCCCCAACACACCCGCAACTCACTTGAGAAGGAGTGTTCCCTCAGGGCCTCTGACCAGGACACAGCCATACCAGGAGATACAGCCCCAGGCTCAGAGCCATTTTCCTGGGGCCTTGGGGATGGGTGGGAATCCTCACTCTCCACCACCCCTCCAGAGGCCACTCAAGCATACCTGATGTTCCTTCTGATGGCTGGCGACCAGGAGCGGCAGGATGAGGAGCCGGAGCTCGAGCGGCTGCGGGAACAGAGCTGCCGACTGGTTTTGCTGGGCGGGCTCTGGTAGGGGCAGTGGTCAGAGCAAGGGGGGCTGACCCCTGAGTCTTCTCCTTCATCGTCGTCCTCCTCCAATCCCTCTTCTTCCTCCTCCTCCAGGAGGAAGCTGCTCTCACCACTGCTGCTGCTGCTGTCCTCAAAGACGGTGTCATACTCAGGGCTCCTGCACGAGGCCAGTTCTTCGTCCTCCAGGGCGCTCTCCAGCAGCCCAAAGTGCTTGGTGAGGCTGGCGCGGATCTCATGGTCTCTCAGCTGCGTGCTGTCCTTGGGCAGGGCGCCGGCGTCACAGCTATGGTCTTCCTCCCTCATGGGGGCTTGCATCTCAGCCCTCAAGGAGGCCCCTTGCTGGGGACAGTCCTCAACATGGACCCTGGATGGCTCCCAGGACCTCAGCACCTTCCTCTGCAGGGCGCCCTCTGGCCTGAGCACCTGGCAGTAGTCGTGGTCTCCAAAGGAACATGAGAAGGGGCGCTTCCGGCCAGCCTGGGAGGCCGGCTGGGCTGTGGTGTGCCGCAGGTGGGACAGGAGCTCGCTCCGCTCCGGGTGCCTCTTGGGCAGCTTGTGGGCAGCACCTGGGGCGGCTGGGAGCTGGGGAGCCTCTGGGGAGGGGAGGCTGGGAGCTAGGTCTTGGCCCGGGCTGTGCTTGATGTCTGGCTTGAAGAGGTCCTCCTCTGTGGGCTTGTATGGGGGTGTGGTGGGTGGGGTGAGTCCTGCCCAGGCAAGAGGAGAAGCATGTGAGGTGAAGGCTGAGCTCTTCTCCACTAAGACCTTAATTTGGGATGGCAAGGAAGTGGCTGCTTGCCACCACTCCCCCAAAGGGTGGGTAAAAGGGTGGGTGGCAGGCATCACTAACCGATCACCGTCCTGCCGTTTCAATTCTTTGAGTTGGCATGTGACGAGATGCATTTGCCACCCACTCTGTGGATGGGTAACCGCGGTTGACACCTCCAAGGCATCAGACAGCTCTTCCTGCTCCATCTCCCACCACTCAAAGAGCCCTGCTCAGGCGTCCCCCAACGTGGAGTGGGACAGGCACCATGGTCAAAACTGCCCACCTGGATTTGGCCAAAATGCTCTTGGTGCTCTGCACCTGACGCTGGCCTCCATTTCCCCTGTGCACTACGGGAACTTGTTAAAATGCCACCTCTCCTTGTATGGAGCTCCTGAGCCTGCAGGGTGATGACTGGGTGACCAGTGTCTCCACCACACCCTGTACCTCTGCTCCTCCGCATCTTTTCCTGGCTGACTTTGCTGCCAGGCACACTCTTCCCCTGTGTCTTTCCAACATCTGTTGATCCTTCGAGCCCAGCTCACACACCCTCTGTGCTGCGAGCCCTGCAGTCTTCCCAGACCACACTCCTGCCCAGCCTGACCCTCTTCTGCACCCGCCACTCCTGCTCTTACTTTAAAATGAGTGCATATCAAACAGTGCTCCTCAGGGTGCACATCTGCCTCCATGAGACTGCAGGCTTCTCTGGGGAAGAATTGCTTTTGAGTGATGTTAAGAAGAGGGATTTTAGCCGGGTGTGGTGGCACACGCTTGTAATCCTAGCATTTGGGAGGCTGAGACCGGAGGATCCGGGTTCGCAGCCAGCCTCAGCTACCTAGTGAGGCACTCCGCAACTTAGTGAGACTCGGTTTCAAAATAAAGAATAAAAAATAGGGCTGGGGGTATAGCTCAGAGGTAGAATGCCCCTGAGTTTAATCCCCAGTACCACAAAAAAAAAAAAAGAAGAGGGATTTTAGCCGGGCGTGGTGGTGCATGCTTGTAATCCCAGTACTTGGGAGGCTGAGACAGGGGGATCACAGGTTCATGGCCAGTTTTAGCAACTTAGTAAGGCCTTCCCTCTGCAACCTAGTGAGACCCTGTTTCAAAATAAAAAATAAAATAGGGCTAGGGGTGTATGTAGTTCAGAGAATGTCCCTAGGTTCAATCCTTAGTACCCCAAAAATAAGTAAAATAAAATTTAAAAAGCATGAGTTTGGTGGGTCATTAGGTGTTAGCGTTAAGTATAGGCTAACTAAAAGGGAAAATAATAGGCTTGAATTAGGGCAACAGTAAATTCTAGGATTTTGGGTATGATTAGAATAATAAGTGTGATTATGACATTGGAGGGATAATTGATGTTAGGACTAGTGTTCCCCCTCCAGTAAGGTACATGAGTAGGTGTTCTGCTGTAATTAATATTGGCTGTTCATTGAATTGCTAATGCTATAGGTTCAATAAATAGACTGATGGTTTCAATAACCACTAATAATTGGAATTAGTGGGAGAGGAGTTCCTTGGGGTAAAAAGTGGGATAGGGATGCTTTAGCTTTACAACAAAACCCAGTAACTGTGCCCCTGCACACAGAGGAGTAGCTATACTTCAGTTTACTGATAGTCAGGTAGTGGGAGTGAATGCTTAGGGGTAAGAGTCTTTGTAAGTGTGTTCTTCCAATAAATATAACTAGTGAAATTAATATTAAGGATCAAGTTCATCCTTTGGTATTACATATCATCTCATGTGCTGCTCACTGGCAGCAGAACGGCTGGCCCCAGGCCCTGAGCCGCCTCCTCACAACACCCTCACTGTGCAGCTCAATGCCCAGCCCAGTCCATGGGGTGGCGGCAGAGAGGGCTCACTGGGCCTGGGCCCCCGCACTGCCAGGGGAGCTGCTCAGCATGGGGGATGCACCCCACTCACCTGCCGTGCCACAGAGCTCCACTGCCAAGGTCTGCTCGAAGCTCTTCTTGCCAAAAGGAGGGTCGCTGGTGCGGGCAGGGAGGACAGAAAGGAAAGGCCAGTGAGTGGCAGACATCCACCACTCCAAGCATTCCAGGGGGGCAAGGGGATACTGTGATGGACCCTGGTTCTGCTGCAGTGAAAACAGGGCCTGGAGGACTTGTGGGGGGACCCCACTCTGACTCTCAGAGGAATTCAAGTTGCCCCGCTTGTATGAGACACAGGCAAGTTTCCCTGGGGGGAGAGGAGAGGACAAGGTTGTCAGCCTCCTTACTTTACAGATGGGGCAACTGAGGTCCAGAGAGGGCACAGAATTTGCCACAAGTAATGCAGCTTCTCTACAGGGAGAAAAGAACCTTATCGGGGTCCTGAAGAGGACAGTTTGTGAAATGGCCTGCGGACTTCTTTCCCTGTCTTGCTCCTGGGCTGCAGAGACCAGCTTCCCAAGGCAAACTCCCTTCTGAGGAAGCCCAACTCCTGGGGCCCCAGATGGCAATCAGGGAAGCAGCCTGAGGCTTGGGCCAGCTCTGGGGCTAATGAACCCCTCCACAACACACAAATCCAACAAGGCAAAATCTCACACGATAATACACCAATAATTTCTAAAAATCTACCTTTGTGACAAGGCCAGCATGAGGCACCTGGGAGAGTCTGAAAAGAAGATAAAAAAGAAAAATAAGATTTCCTAACATGGTATTATAAGCAGATGTTTCCCCTCTGGAGACCTTAAACTTCCAGGGGTGCCAAGCCCAGATGTCCTCTGGGCACGTGACCCAAACACACTGGCCACTTTTAAGGAACAACTCAAGTCCACCTTGCATCCCAGGGTCTCCGCAAGTGGATTCGAACTTTGCAGAACAGAGCAGATGGGTATGAGGGTGAACCCTTCGGGCTAAAAAGTGTAGGTAGCACAGTAGCCCAGAGCTCTGACTCCCCTGTCCCACAGATGTGGGTTCTGGATGGAGTCCTGCATAGGGCGAATCACTAAACAACTCTGAGCCTCGGTTCCGGTGTCTTAAATTGGAGGTGAGCGCAGGGCCTAGCAAGCACATGGGTTTCTTGTGTGGAGTCAGAGGGGACGCCTGGCTGGCACAGTAAGTGCACGATGGACACCTATCATTATCATCGCCACTATCACTAGCATTTGAAATTCAGTCATTGTGGAGCTGAACTTACGGACTGTCACGTCACACCCAGTGTCTTCTTGAGGGCATCTACCACGACTGGTAATTATCTTCCTTTCTGTTTCTCTTTTCATTGCCTGTCCCCTCACTGACACACAAGCCCCACGAAAACAGGCATCTTGCTCCTTGTTCATGAAGCAGTGCCTCATGACTCATGATGAAAAACTCAGAGATGTACTGGTGTTTTCCTGAAGACCGGCCCCAACAGCCCATTGTAAGGGGAAGTAGAAACACAGGCGGGGAGACAGAGACCTGCCCAACCTCACACGGCTCGTGGGTTCCTGGCTCCCAGTGCAGCGAGGCCTGCTACCCCACCCCTGCCCTCTCTTGCAGACCACCACCTCTGACTACCTCTGGCAGGGAGCTGCAGGCAGCCGGGGTCCTCGTCCGCGTCCCCACACCCACTCTCACAGGGGCTCTCCAGGGCGGGGATCTGGGGTCCCCGTAGGAGCTGCTGGTCTTGGCCACTGTCCTCATCCGTGGGGTTGCCCAGCTCCCCTTCTGTGTCACAGGCCTTGGGAGCCAGGCACAGGGAGGGCGGAACACCCTGGGGCTCCGAAGGGACCAGCAACTCATCGGTGAAGGTCAGCCAGGGGCCCAGCTCAGGGTTCAGTCTCCTCGAACGCCGCACAGGGCACACAGAGCTCTCCAGCTTCTTCCCCAGCCTGGTCCATGGCAGGCTTCGGCCTGGCCTCTTCCTGCCCCACTCTTCCTCCTCCTCCTCCTCTTCTTCCTCTTTTTCTTCTTCCTCCTCTTCCTCATCCTCCTCCTCATCTTCTTCCTCCTGCTGCAGCCTGGCAGACCGGCTGGCAACCCCCTTCACCTCCAGGCGTAGAGGGCGCAGGCTTGGTCTGGGCCCGGTGCTCTTGGGGGAAGCTGCGATCCTCACCTCCTCTGCCGGGGAAGGGTGGGCAGGGGAGGCCTGGCTGTCCTTGGGGGGCCTTGGCCGTGGTGTGAGGGAGGCGTAGACAGGCGTGGACAGGCGGTAGGGTTTGCTAACATCGCAGGGGACATCTTGAGCCAGAAGTTCCCTGAGGATGGAGAACTCTGCCCAGGAGGCTTTGGCGGGGGGCCAGGGCCGGGCTCGGGCCTGCCTGGAGGGGCTGCTGCAGGGCTGGGGAGCCGGCTCAGGGATTTGTGGGGGCAGCTTCCTCTGGGGGAGGCAGTAGGTATGCATGTAGTGAATGAGCTGCACCATCGCCCGCGCGTCCTCCTGGGGAACCTGGGCACTGGGGCTTGCCCTGCCCGGGGCCGGGGCATCTCGAGGAGAGGCTGGAGCTGGCTGGGGGCTCCAGCAGCCCTCCCCCCGCTCCTCATTCTTCTTGGCCAGGAGCTGGGGACTCAGGGGTGGTGGTGGCCGCAGGCCCCTATCTGGAGAGCCGGCTTTCGCCTGGGGGCAGGATGGCACGGAGGTGAGGTGCTTATGCAGTTCTGTACAGCTCCGGCTCTGAGAATGCAGTATGGGGGCCTTCTTGTCCTGGGTGCTGTCCATCTAGAGAGGGAAAGAGGCCAGGTGAGAAGGGAGGGACACACCGCTCCTCCCTCTGCCCCATCCCCTCTGTGGCAACTGTTCAGCCCCAAGTGTCTCACCTGGATCATGGGAAGAGCCAGGTTTCCTTCACTTTATCCTCGGCCTCTGCTCAGAGCCGGCACCTGGCCATGCTCAGTTGCTGAGGAATGAAGGAATTACCAGCCTCCTAACAGTTGGTCTCCCAGGCCTGAAAACTGCAGACCCTTCCAGACGCACTGCTGACAGCCTGCTCTGACCACCCCACGCCCCTGTGCTACACCCTTCAGTAACAGGCAGGAAGCGGGCTGCTGGCTGCCTGATGCTGGCGTGGGAAGGACTCAGTGTAAATGGGGCACCAGGGATCCTTCTGGGATGACGGGTGTGTTCTAAAATTGGATTGTGGTCATGGCTCATGACTCTGTAAAGGTACTAAAAATCATAGAATTGTACTTTAAAAATACAGCTTTTAGCTGGGCTGAGTGGTGCATCTGTAGTCCCAACAGTGGGGAGGCTGAGGCAGGAGGATCACTTGAACCCAGAAGTTCAAGACCAGCCTGGGCAACATAGCGAGACTCCAGCTCAAGAACCAAACAAAAGGTGGCTTTTACAATGTGTAAATGTGTACATTCCAACAAAGTTGTTCTAAGGAGAGAAAAATCCAGTTGTTTTCCAGTGCACATAGGATAAGGGAAGTTTCACTGGGTGGGTATCTGAGGCCCTTGGTAATCTGGCCCCCGGTTGATATCTCTCAGGTGTTATCTGCCCCAGGTAAGCACGGCTTCGTCCAGAGCCACTCGTCTTGTTGCTGGGGGATAACAGGGCTGCCAGGTGTGTCTCAGCTCTCTGGGGAGTTAGTCTCATAGAGGGTAAAGAGCTGGGTACAGGGGGGCTTGGCTGCTGCCCTTTGCTGGAATGGGACATAAGAGGGGGGCCTTTGCTTTGGGTGGTGAGCCAGGACAAGGCGGAAGGGAGCACAGGGACAGGCCCGTCTCCCAGGGGCCCAGCAAGCTGGTCCTGCCTCCAGGGTGTGGAACCTACACAACCATGGAGGAGTGTGCAGAGGCAGGCAGGGAAGGCGGGCAGGAAATCTCCGCTTATCCCTCCTGGTTAGGCTTGGGAAATGGGGCCTAAGAAGGAAAGGGGAGGTGCTTCAATCCAACCCTTGGGGCTTAGAGCTCCACAGTCTCCCATGATTCCACAGGAAAGAAATCCCAGAGGCTCTACAACCAGCACGGAGGAGCCCAGCAGGCAGGCCACACCTCCCTCCTCTCTGCTCGCACCAAAATGTCCAGGGCTCTCTCCAGAACCCCAAATAGGCTGGGTCTCAAGAAGCAAAGCCCCGGACACCACTCTACGGGCTGTGTGAGGAGCAAGGAGAGAGGCTGTGGAGGGGTGGACCTGCCTCCCCAGCCAGAGCGGACAGCAGCATCCCTGAGAGGCCACCTGGGTCTGGGCAGATTTCTAGACATGCAGGGAATACCTTGACGCAAGGCCGCTGACTTCGGGACCTGAGGCTGGCCTGGTGCCAGGTGGTCCCCTCCTTCTGGGGATCAGAGCTTGATGTCGGGGAGGATGTAGCCAGGAGGAGCTTCTGCAGCTAGAGAGAAGCAGAGGAGAAAGGCTGGGGCTGAGCCATGACCAGAGACACAGATGAGCACACAGCCAGCCCTGAGGCTACCTGTGCCCTGCCCCCAACCTGGGGAAAGAACACCATGGCCTAGAAGGACACTGCTAGTAGTTCAAGTACAGAGAGCAGATTGACTAATGGTCCCCAACACAAATATCCCACTAACAGGTAAGCCCTTTTCAGACTCAATAACCCAAGAGAATACTTTGAGAAACCCAAACAGGTCTTGGGTAACGCCTACCCATTCTGCTGTATTATCAGGACACTCTGCATATCTTGTAGTAGACACATACATGCACATACACACAGACACACAATCTGGGAAGTTGGGCACCAAAATGATTCTCTAGTGTAAGATTCCAGCTGATTTCCCTTTTGTTCATTCATACTATCTTACATAATTTGAATTAGTTTTTCAAACAAGTAATACTTGCAAATGTTATACACACATGCACGCACACACGCTGCAACCATTAAAGAGTGGGCAATTAAAAGCAAGTCTCAGCTGGGCATAGAGGCGCATGCATGTAATCCCAGTACTTGGGAGGCTGAGATCACAGGTTCAAAGACAGCCTTAGCAATTTAGCAAGACCCTTAGCAACTTAGCAAGACCCTGTTTCAAAATAAAAAATCAAAAGGGCTGGGCATGTAGCTTGGAGATAAAATAACCCTGGGTTCAATTCCTAGTACCCCCCAAACCCCCAAACAAACCAAAAAACAAAAAACGTCTACACATCCTGCCCCCAAATTTCTTTCTCCCAGACACAACCAGCAGTAGCTACTTTCTTATGAATGATCATGAGAGGCATTGGTCAGACAAGAATATATATGTTATCTCCAACCTACCTGGTTGCTTTTATACAGTGGAAGAATACTATACTTTAGCTCATTGTTCTTTTTTTTTTTTTTTCCAGCCAGTTTTCTTCCCTCCCTCCCTTCCTTCCTTTCTTTCATGGTACTGGAAATGGAACCCAGGGGCATTCTACCTCCAAAGTATACCCCCAGCCCTATTTTGTTCTTTATTTTGAAACAGGTTCTCACTAAGTTGTAGGGGGCCCTTCAAGTTGCTGAGGCTGGCATGGAACCTGCAATCCTCCTGTTGCAGCCTCCCAAGTACTAGGATTATAAGCGTGCACCACCACTCCCAGCTTCAGCTAATTTTTCTATAAAGGTGGTTGAACTCCTGCGTCTGTACCCTGTGGGAAGGTGCACGGTCATCTAAGCTGAGAGCAGAAGCTGCACACACTTGGTGTTTCTACCGAGGACCTACCACCGCCAAGGGTGAGAACAAACGCCGTGATTCCTGGGGCACACAGCCAGCAGGGAGCCCCAAGACCACACACCACTCGCCTGAGGAGCGGAAGGATCTCACCACCTACCTAGACCCCAACCAACCCGCGTGCTGTGAGTCTTTGGACTGGAGGAAAAGAGACCTGGTTCTAGCCTAGCTTGGCCCCAACTCAGTGAGACTGTGTGCAAGCCATGTCCTTCTCAGTTGGCATAATGACGGGCAGGGAGATGAAATGGCCTGAACCTTTGACTCTAAGAATGCAACAGAAACTGCTGACTTCAGGAAAATGCCCAGAAATGGAGAGGGCACAGGTCCTTCCAGGTCCAAGGTGGGTTCTCTGGAATCTCTGGCAAGGCCCAGGATCTGGGTGACTTCTCAGGGCCTTTCTAGAAGTGTAGGTATACTGGGAGCCTAGACAATGACTCAGCTTCCTAGGAACCTACCACGGTGCCTGAAACTGAGGTACTCGGTTAACAGGTGGAGTGAAGGGTCTGAGCTGCGGGAGGGAAATGACCTCTGGCCAGCAGGGGTCGCTCTTTCCTCTTGAAGATTTGGTCTCTGCGGAAGCCTGGTGCAGAAATGGCACTGAGAATCCTCGTTACCACTGAGGGCTGTGCCAGGACTACGGTGTTTATGAGCAAGCCTGTGTGCCACTGTGCTAAGTGCTCCCCACGTGTCAGGTGCTGTAATCTTCCCCGCGCCTTTGAGATGGGCACTAGTACCCATCCCCCATAGGTCGGGAGGCTGAGTCTGGGAGGTTGAGGGAGGCTGTGGGCCCATAGGCACTAACTGGCAGGGCTAAGTTCAAACTCAGGTGATCTGACTCCAGTCTGCAAGGAAGCAAGACCCCATTATCAGGAGCCAAGATGTGAGAATGGACATACTTTGTGCCAGCACACAATAGGTACTTATTAAGTGTTTCCTACTGCCTTGGAGACCTGGAAGGCAGTGAGAGAGAAGGCAAAGGGCCCTAAAGCATGAGTTGGAAGGCTTGGGTTCTGTTGACCATAGTAGCACATGCCTGTAATCCCAGTATACGGAAGGCTGAGACAGGAGGATTGCAGGTTCAAAACCAGCCTCAGCAATCTAGCGAGGCTGTATTTATTTATTTATTTATTTATTTATTTATTTATTTATTTATCTATTTATTTATTTATTTTTGCGGTACTGGGGATTGAACTCAGGGACATTCTACCTCCGAGCTATACCCTCTATTTTTTTTTTTTTATTCTTTATTTTGAAACCGGGTCTCACTAAGTTGCGGAGTGCCTCACTAGGTAGCTGAGGCTGGCCATGAACCTGGATCCTCTGGTCTCAGCCTCCCAAATGCTGGGATTACAAGTGTGTGCCACCATGCCCGGCTGCGAGACTGTATTTAAAACAACAAAAACAGGGCTGGGAAGCCAGGTGTGGTGGTGCATGCCTGTAATCCCAGTCCTTGGAAGGTTGAGACAGGAGGATTGGGAGTTTGAGGACAGCCTCAGCAAGTAGTGAGACTCTCATCAACCTGGCAAGACCCTGTTTAAAAAACAAAATAGGGCTGGAGGTGTAGTTCAGAGGTAGAATGCCTATGAGTTCAATCCCAAATAACACACACACACACACACACACACACACACACACACACACATGGACCTAGATTCTAGTTTTTGCTGGCACACCAACTTGCTATGTGACCATGGGAGTGGCCTGCCCCACCCCAAGCCTCAGTTTCCCTAGAGTTGAGTCTGCCGGTCATCCAGAGTCTCTCCAGCTACAACTCTCCAGGACCTAAGAACACTCCCAGGTTCACTTCCTGGCTGAGTCTCTCCAGCTCTGAGGCTAAGCTCCACGGGGAGAGAGGAGGCTGAGGCAGGCGACACAGGCCGGGGCTTTGGGGATCCCCAGCCTGATTCCAGGGCGACTACCTGCAGAACCTTGTGAGGGCCAGATCCTGCCACTATCTGATCTGAGCTGACATCTTCTCCCCAGAAAGCTGTTCTTCCCACGGCACAGTTCCACATCCACATCCACACTCACGGAAGACATTTAACTTGTGCTGGTGGGAGTGTAAACTGGCACGACTTCTCTGGAGAATAATTTGGAAGGATCTGTCTAACCTGAAAAATCACATATCCATAGACCCAGGAATTCCATGTCTTAGGAATTTATCCATTTATACGGGGCAAAGGCCCGTAGGTGGAGAGTGACTGCAGCACTGACTTTGACAATGAAGGAGTTGAAACAATAGCAATATCTACCAGCAGGGGAGTGGTTAATCAGGTGATACATCCTGACCCAGGAACACTACGCAGTCAACAAGAAGGAAGACACAGCTCCATGCGTCATTTGGAGGAGTCTCCGAGATACACAGTAAGTGAGAAAGCAAGGTGCAGAGTGGTTATTACACAGCCTCCCTTTTGTAGTGAAAAAATAGGTGACAAGGAAAGTCACACAACAGATCAGTAACCATAGTTACTTCTGGGGAAGGAAAGAGCGACTGTGAGAGAGCTGAGAGGTTTTGTTTTTAACTGTCCACACTTCCTGCTTGGATGCTTACCATGTGTATATAATCTTTAGGGAAATGTTTGCTTATAATTTCAAGGGTTTAAAACACGATGAAGGTCAGTCTTTGAAACCCCAGAGAGCCTACTGAATGTAGATGAGGCCCGGTACAACTGTCCAGGTGGGAAAGGCGAGGCCCACCTCCAGGCCAGGTTCTCTGCCAGAAGCCATGTGGCCACAACGCACCAGACCCAGCAGGGAGGGAGCTGATGGTTCTACACCCCAGCTGATCCCAGGCTGCCACCAATGCTGAGCTGTGCATGGGTTCTCACCAGTGAGAGCTCGTCCACCTCTGAGGCTGGGGCCCGGGGCCTCTCCAGGGCGGGGCTGGGGGGCGCAGACAAGGGGGCAGGTGAAGCCGAGGTGCAGGATGATGCGTCTCCCCCGTCCAGAGCCGGGAAGACAGCCAGCTCCACATCATCTTCAGGGATGTCATCCAGGGTCTTGGTGAGTGCTGCCAGCAGGGCCTCATTCTCACTGTCAATCTGGAAGCAGGCAGCAGAGAGGGTTATCACCACAGAGGACTCAGCTGCCTGCACAGTGGAACCTCTCCTGCCGCCCACTAGACCACCACCCTCCTCCCAGCAGACCTGCTCAGGATTCCTGGGATAGCAGACATAGGATTTTATGAGCAGGCAGGAGGTGGAAAGGGCCCTGCCCTGGACTCCTAGTCCTTGGCTCTGCTGCTCATCTATATGGAACCTGGGGCAGAAGGCTGTCCACACCTGTCCCCTGCACCAAGCACAGGGGCTCCTCTACAAGACAGAAAGCAGTACCCCACTGCAGGCCCCAGCCCCTGGGACCCTGGGGCCAGGCAGGAGGGAGGCTGGCAGCTCCAAGGCTCAACGATGACAATGATAACCAGAGCAATAATAAAGCAGTGACCAGTTCTTTCCCCGTGGGATCCTGGGGCTTGGTGTCCTCCATCACACGGGAGGGCGGCAGGGGTGGTGGTCAGCAGCTCGGGCTCTGGAGCAGGGGTGAATCCCAGAGCACACACTGGCCAGCTCTGGGTCCCTCTCACCTGTCAAATGGGGTGCCAGACAGCACCCACTCCCCGTGGTTCTTGCTGAGGGCTAGATGGGTTGCTTTTAGGTAAGATGCTTAGTGAACAGGGCCTGGCAGGAAACAAGTCTTTGCTACTAAGATGACTACGGTGACGACTGTGCTGGATTCCAGTGACAATGGCGATGGTGCTGTGGTAGTTGCAATCCCTCCTTCCCCTGCCTTACCTCAGGCACCTGGCTTTGTGCTAGACACCTGCAACATAGCATGCCAAGACTGCCACACCCCCTGCCTCCTGGAGCTCGCTCTCCAGCAGAGGGGAGTTAAACAAAGAAACAAGCAAGATCTTTTTGGAGTGTGAAAAAGACTGGGAGGAAAATAAAAGCATGCTGATGTGGGGAAGAAGACCATGGGAAGGCCACAGGCTATTCAGGCTGGCTAAGGAAGCCTTCTCAGAGCAGCCGAAAAACAGGCTCCAAAGACACCAGCCAGGCAAAGGTTAAGGAAAGAAGAGCCAGGCAGAGGGGGACCCAGCACAAAGGCCTGGCCACCTCAGCAACCCACACAGTGAGCTCTGGGGGGCAGGTGAGGAGACTGAGGCTCTTGGGGTTTCAGCAACCTGTCAAGAGTCACCCAGTAAATACCGGGCAGAGCCAGGTCCTGGACCAAGTGCCCCCACACAGATGAAGCAAGGTCTATGAAGGGTGAGTGTGCGTCCCCAAACCCCCAGCTCCCAGGGCAGAGGCCAGGCTAGGAGACCACACTGGCTCTAGGTGAGGCACCCAGGCCTCAGTCAGCCCCTGCTTCCCAGGCCGGTTCTGGCACGTGCTGTCACATGATACCTTCCCAGCACGCTTTCCCATCCCCAGTCAGGCTGTTTATCCTTTCTCCAGGAAGTTCATCTGAAATACACATCTCGTGACGGCCTTTTGGCTGCACTGAATCTGTTCCAAGCCTTGCAGTCAGAGCAGCAGCTGAATAGCTCAAAGGGGGGACATGGACAGAGGAGAACAAACACGGTTATAATTTTTAGAACAGAGATAAGAGCCAGGCATGGTGGTGCACGCTTGTAATCCCAGTACTTGGGAGGCTGAGACCGGAGGATCCGGGTTCGCGGCCAGCCTCAGCTACCCAGTGAGGCCCTCCCCAACTTAGTGAGACCCTGTTTCAAAATAAAGAATAAAAAATAGGACTGGGGGTGCAGCTCAGATGTAGAATGCCCCTGGGTTCCATCCCCAGTGCCAAAAAAAAAAAAAGAAAGAAAGAAAGAAAGAAAGAAAGAAAGAAAGAAAGAAAGAAAGAAAGAACACAGATAAGAATAAAAGAAAGGCCAAAAGAAGATCTTGGTTGGGCCTGACCCAGGCTCCAGGGCTGGGGACCTCTGGGCAAATCAGGGCCTCTGGTCTCTGAAGCTAGAGTGCAGTGAGGGTTCCCTTGGCTGCCCCCACTCGCACTTGCAAGACTCCCGGCCTCAGGCCAGTCTTCCAATGCTGTTTCCAGAATGATTTGTCTAGCTTGATGGGGAGTTAAGATCCTAGAACCTGGGGCCCAATGACCATGCTTGGGGGTGCCCACACACGGCTGTGCCATGACAGGGTGACCCTGGCTATGTCCTTTCTCTCCTCTAAGATGTGTTCCTTTTCCTGTAAAATGGAAAGGCAGCGTCCCCTGCAGAGCTGCCAGGAGGCCAAGCCTGGAGTAGTGGAGAGTACAAGTGCCTGGGGCGTGGGAAGCAGAGGACTGTTGAAGGAAGCAATGAATGAACCAAACAATGGACAATGCTGAGACTGAGCTCCGTGTCCCAGAGGCAGATTCCAGAGGGAGATCCTCCAGAAATGACATCATCAGTGCTGGATGGAATGAGAATTCCCACTCTTCCCTAAGGACTGTAGCAAATGGCCCAGGGGTACTCTGAATTATCACCATATCAGAGATGGAAGGGCTCTCAGAATGGTGTAGTGACCACGGATGTCAGACACGACAGCATTTCTCCCGACCAGCACCAGGCAACTACCAATCAATGGTGGTAGATGCTCCTGAGGAAACCTGGCCACCACTCAATACCACAGGAAGTCAGGGAGCGGGGTCGAGGATTCAAACCTGGGGCTTAGAAAGCCAGCGCTGGCTTATTAAATGCCAGGCACAGGCCTGAAATGAGTGTAAAATGACACAGATCTCAAGAAGCACCTATCAAATTGGGTGAAAATAGAAATGACTGATGAAGCCAAGTGTGGTGGCACACTACCTGTAATCCCAGTACTTGGGAGGCTGAGGCAGGAGAATCACGGGTTCAAGGTCAGTCTTAGCAACTTAGCAAGATGCTCAGCAATTCAGTGAGATCCTGTTTCAAAATAATTTTCAAAAAGAGCTGAGGATGTAGCTCAGAGGTAGAAGACCCCTGGGTTAAAAAAAAAAAAAAAGACTAGTAACCCCTCCCCCCCAGCCCCAAGACTGCTCCCGCCTACCCCAGCCATGGCTCTCCAGGCCATCCCACCGGCTCCCTGGAAGAATGCAGCACAGGGAGCCGGCCACCCTCTCCTTTCTCCCAGGCCCATTAGCTCAGCTCCCCTTCCTCCGCTTAGAACAGAGTGCAAATTAATGGAGAGTTAATCAGCTGAGGGAGGGATATTAATAGACTCAGCCCCACCCCCAACTTTCCCGAGCTGGAGGAAAAGGAGTCTCAAGAAATCTGAGGGAAATGCTTCCTTGTGGGAACTTAGAGTGGCTTGAAGGAATGGAATGGAACAAAATTTAGGGCCGAAAGAACAGTCAGGGACTCTGCTGTTCAGAGCGCCTCACTGAGGCCAGAGAATCTTGGAATTGCTCCCTTGCCTGCCTGTTTTTCTGGAGAAGGTTCATGATTTCAACAGTATCTAAACATGATTTCAACAGTGTCTCTCCTCCTCCCACCCCCAACAGAATAAGAGTCCCTGTCCCAGTTCATATTCCTTCTTCATTCCTCATATGGGGAAACTGAGGCCCAGCAAAGGGAGCTACTTGCCCAAGACCAGGCAGCACAGAACATCCAAATACCTGCTTAGTCTGGAAATCTTTACTAAGTCTCTACTGTGCCCCAGCCCTGAAGACCCTGGGGCACAGAGAGGAGTGGAAGGCAGTGTCCCTGCCCCAAGAGGTTGGCAACACTTGTAACCACAGCTCACTCTCCATCCTCCCGGACTGTTTCCATAGCAATGGTGCCACTTCATTGTCAGAACGTGGCTTGAATGCAGGTGACCAGACCTACGATTCCCGCCAGCCTCACGAGGAGACTGTCTGAGCTGGTGGCAGAGGGAGGGTCAGAACCTGTGGCCCCTGGATACCAGCTCAAGGTTTTGGGTCGTATCTGACTCTTATCAGGAAAGAAAATGTTATAACCAGTTCCTTTATTGGACACATATAAATTGAGTCTTTACCACGTGTGAGGGCCCAGAGATGAAGAAAAATTGTCTTCAGGGGCCTACTGGGCTGCATGACACACACATGCACAAGATGGGCACCCATGAGAAGAGGGAGGCACGAGACCCAGTGTGTGGGGGAGTTGTTCATTGATGACTATTTGTTAGGCCCAGACAGAGCACAGGACAGCATGCAAAGCCCTGGGCATGTGACAATGCACAATGGGAACACAGCCTGAGCGTCACCATGCCTGGGAGAGGGTGGGGACAGGCCCTATTCACATAGCACATGTGAGGTACACAGGTGAGAAATGGTGCACAGGTGAGAGATGGATGGAGCCAGGACGTGGAGGTGACAGGTGCACAGAGCTCTGCCAGGTGCGAGGACCGTCTTCCTGGCTGGGCTGGGGCCCCGGGTGCTGCACCATCTTCCTCAGTCTGAAGCCATTTCCTGCCAGTGCAGGACCATGGCAGAGGCCTGCTGGGGGTTGCTGGGAGGAAAACATGGGGACCTGTGAGTCTAAGCGGGCAGGTCTCCCGGCAGCATCCACACCCCTCTCGTGCTTAGCTCTCTTAACCTGAACTCATTTGGGGGGGACCTTGGTCCCCTCAAAAAGAGGAAGCAACACAATGAAATAATCATCCCTGCTGTTCAGGTAAGGAAGTGAGGGTAGAACCAGAGTCTAGTCCTGCTGACTCCTCACAGGACTGCAAAGGGGTTCAGCGTAGTAACAAAGGGCATGAGCTCCTTGGTTAGTCTTCTCCCTGACTCTTCCTAGCTGTGTGACCTTGAACAAGTTACTTCACCTCTCTGAGTTCCACTTGCCTGCCTAAAAAATGAGATATTAAATCTGGGTGTGGTGGCGCACACCTGTAATCCCACTACTAGAGAGGCTGAGATAGGAAGATCGCAGGTTTAAGGACAGCCTCAGCAACTTCATGAGACCCTATTTCAAAATAAAAAATAAAGTAGGGCTGGGGGTATAGCTCAGAGGTAGAATGCCCCTTGGTTGGGGGTGAGAAAGAAAGAAAAGGAAAGAGTAATGAATCCAGAGACACCCATCACCAACTTCAAGGCAGCCCATCTTATCTATTGTCTTCCCACTGCACGCTGCACACCCACACGTGCAAATGCCTGCAGAGCTTGCTTTATTCCAAGCAAATCCCAGAGAGCATATTATTCCACTAAGAGGCCTTATTAAAGGAAATGTCAACATCATGTGCCCTGGAAGCTGGGCAACAGCGCACACAGGGCTCAGGCCTCGGCGTGCGGGTTCTTGGCACTGCCTTTTGTTAAAGAACCTTGAGGCCTCAACTAAAAATGGGGATAACTGCATTTACAACTGAGAGCTGTTAGGAGAATTAAACGAGTTGATACAGCCAGGTGTGGTAGTGCACACTTGTAATCCCAGTACTTGGGAGGCTGAGACAGGAGGGTCACAGGTTCATGGCCAACTTCAGCTACTTAGTGAGGTCCTCTGCAACTTAGTGAGACCCTGTTTCAAAATAAAGAATATAAAAATAGGGCTGGGGGTGTAGCTCAGAGGTAGAATGCCCCTGGGTTCAATCCCCAGAACCATAAAAAAATAAAATAAAAAATAAATGAGTTGATATACACAGGGAATCCTACCACAGAACAGGTGCTCAATAAATCAGACTTTCTCATTATGGTGTCCTCATGGTTATAAAGTCCTGGTCAGGACGCAGCAGACTCAGTTAGAATCCAGTTCAGCTACTGAATACGTACATTGCCCAAAGCACTTGGCTTGACTTCTGCAAGCCTTGGCTTCACTATCTGTAAAATGGGAAAATACACCTGGATGCTCTGGTGCACACCTGCAATCCCAGTACTTGGGAGCCTAAAGCAGGAGGATTGCAGGTTCAAGGCCAGTCCCAGCAATTTAGTGAGACCTTGTTTCAAATTTACAAATAAGGCTGGGAGTGGAGTATAGCTTGGAGGCAGAATGGCCCTGGCTTCAATCCCTGTCACCACAAAAAGGCATGGGCAGAAATACTAGCACCTGCTGCAGGGGGAGGTGGGGACTCAATAAGGTAACGTAGGGGAGAGCGGACTTGGGTGTCTGCTGACCCACAGAGGGACTTGGTTCCGCTGGGAGGAACAGAGGGCAGACCAGCCCGCTCTTACTTTCTGGAGGTGACAACACAAGCCAAGTGAGGCGGTGAGCACTGTCCCAGGTCAGATGAACAGTCAGGCCTGGAGAGCTCGAGTGGGTGCGGAGAGTTGTTGGCATGAGCAGGAGCAGGAGAGGAGGTGGCAGAGCGGGCCGGAGCAGCTCTGGGTGGACAGAGGCCCGCGGGGTTGGTGGTGAGGCTGGGGTGCCTACCTGGAAGAGCTCAGCGTCATCAGGGCTGTACTGGCTGGGCTCCGTCTCAGAGTTCTCTGGGTTCCACTGCAGTTCCCCAAAGCAGGTGGCCGAGTCAAAGTCGCTGGTGTCCAGCTGGGAAAGGTCGAGCTCGGGAAAGTCAGCGCAGAGTTGTTCCTCCCCAGATCCCCCACCCTGAGGAGACAGGAAGAAAGCAGAAAGATCAGAGGGGAGCTTACCTGTCCCAAGCACAGACCCTCCTTCTCATAATGCTGCTCACCTGGACCCTTGGCCAAGGCCTGACTTTACCAAATGACTAAAAAATATAAAGGTCTGCCTGACCCTTTGCAGTCATTGAATCCAGCAGTAGCTAAGCTGGGTCCTGGCTGTACAAACCCCCTGTTGCTCTCCCCCTCCTCCTCCTACGCATCCCTCAAGGCCCTGCCCACTTACTAGTCCTCTTACTAGAACTATTTTGGTGAAAATTTTATAGACTGTACATAGAATTACACCTTTATACAACTGTCCTCACCTGTATGGGAACTTCTTAAAACTAACACTCTTTCCATATTAATAATGAAATAAAATATGGCAGTAATCATGGCTAATGTTATTGAGGGATTTCTAGGTTCTGGAGACACCCAAGTTTCCAGGGGTTTTAATGAGTTATTTGTAATGTCTAAAATGTAGAAGGCTACCCATCAGTAGATAAGAGCTAAATAAAACCATAACACACCTGTATCATGAAATACTACAGTGCAATTGAAGAGAATGAGGCAGCTCTATGGATCATCTCCAAGACATGTCAAATATGAACAAAGTTGCAGAATATCTGCATGTAGAATACTTAAAGAGAATGAAACAACAACCAAGATACATGTTTCTCTGCGTAGGATGATGTATAGGCAAGCACATAGGGAGGTCACACACCCACCTGACAGTGGTGGGTGTAGAAGGGAGTAGAGGGCACTCTGTCAACAGCACCCTCGGAACCAGCAGTTCTCAAAGTGTGGTCCCTGACCAGCTGCATCAACATCACCTGGGAACTTGCTATGTTAGAAATAATGCAAATTCTTAGGCCACTCCCAGCCCTACTGAATCAGAAGGCCATCACCTTCTCACCTGGTCTTCCAAGCCTGGTCACCAACAGAGGGCTGCCCCGGAGACTCAGAACCTGCCAGAGCTGGGAGGCTGCCACGGCAGCGGAACACACAGTGACAGAGAGGCAGCCCTGGGGCCTGGCCGACCTGCCGGGATGCCCACTCTGCAGCCCTGAGACTGTAGGCAAGGCCCGTCACTCCTCTGAAATCCAAATGCCTCATTGTAAAATGGGGACAAAAGCAGTACCTGCCCCACAGGATCAAGAGCAAGCAAGAGGACTTATCACCTAGCCCAGTGAAGGCTGGATAAATGTCAGCTGACCGTAAAGACATCAAATGAAGATGACGATGATCATAAGCAGTGTGACATGGAGGCACAGAGAGGTGGGACCTGTCCGAGGGAACAAAAAAAGGTAACATGTGACACTTAAGAGAAGTAGGTTTTGCTCAAGCCTTTTCCTAAATTGTTCCCACTTAAGAGACCTCGTTAATTATGGATAAATGTATATTATTAGCTCAACTTGACATAGGAAAAAAGCTTTTATCCAAATTTGGGTCAAATGTCTTAATTGGCATTTTGCAAGAATCCTGCCTGCACAGGCAGCACCAGGGCTAGGTCTTCCCAAGTGGTCCGTCCCCAACTCTGGCCAGGCAGCAAGCACTGTGCCCAGCAAGGCTCATCCACAGGGGCGTGTCCCTACCACCCTTGCATGCCACCTACCCGTTGTTTCTCCAGCCCACACAGTCAGCTGCCCTAAATATTGAGCTCCCAGTCACTCTGGAAGCCTGATGCTACAGCCAGGGGTAAAATATATACCACCACTGTCACTTTGGAGCTCATGTGCTAGAGGAGTATGATATTAAGCAAGTAATCATGCAAATAAAATGTGATTATAGTAGTCCCCCCTTATCTGTGGTTTCAGTTGCCTGTGGTCAATCACAGTCTTAAAATATTAAATTTATAAGTTTTACATTGTGCATCACCTGAGTAGCACGATGGAATCGTGAGCTCACGACTTGTCCTGCTCTGTCCTCCTGGGATGTGAGTCATCCATTCTGTCCAGCGTATCCACACTGTATGCACTACCCACCGTCCTACTTACTGGATATACTCCCACAGCATCACAGTGCTCATGCTCAGATAGCCCAATTGTACTGACGTAGGGTCCCAACACGCAGGAGTAGCGATGCAGGCAATTCAGATATGCCAAAAAGAAGCCATAACGTGCTTCCTTTAAGAGAGAAGGTGAACTTTATCCACTTAATGAAAGAAAGAAAAAAGCCTATATTGAGGTTGCTAATATCTACAATAAGAGAATCCTCTATCCATGAATTTGTAAGGAAGGCTAAAAAAAAACTCATGCTAGTTTCTCTATTGTACCTCAAACTACAAGTTACAAGCACGGCACATGGTGTTTAGTTAAGATGGAAAAGTTATTAAATTTGTAGGTGCATGCTATGATAATGGCACGTGAGATCTGCTGGTTAGAATTCTTGCATTTTGTGAGCTTAGAAAATTGAATCATCGCTTTAAACTGGAAAAAAAAAAAAAAGCATAGGTGTAGGGGGGAAAGCACATATGGGCTTCGTGCTGTCCATGGTTTCAGGCATCCACTTGGGGTCTTGGAATGTATCCCCTGAGGTTAAGGGAGCCTATTTTACAAATTGTGACTCTGAAGAGAATATCTGAACACTCCTGAACCTGACCCAGAAGGACAGAGAACAGGCGCTGCCTTCACCTCTGGGTCTCCAAGGTAACCCCAGCTCCCCAGTTCTCAGCTATCAACATTCAATAGCTGTGCTGCCACAGGGGACTTGGGGG
The DNA here is from genome assembly GCA_004027655.1 of Graphiurus murinus. Classification (NCBI taxonomy): domain Eukaryota; kingdom Metazoa; phylum Chordata; class Mammalia; order Rodentia; family Gliridae; genus Graphiurus; species Graphiurus murinus. Next base: position 42,101 of record PVLC010003368.1, on the reverse strand, counting down.
ATCCCCTCTGCTGCTTCTTGGGTGCTTCTTCTGTCTCCTTGGTGCCCAGACTGTAGGCACACAGCAGTTGTTGCCTGTTCTAGACAGACATTTGGTTTTGTTTCTAGTTTGGAGCCAAAAGGAGTTAAGACTTCAATTTTTTTTCTATTTTTCGGTACTAGGAATTGAACCCAGGGACATTCTACCTCCGTACTATACCCCCAGCCCCATTTTTATTCTTTATTTTGAAACAGGGTCTCACTAAGTTGCAGAGAACCTCAATAAGTAGCTGAGGCTGGCTGGGAACCTGGATCCTCTGGTCTCAGCCTCTTAAGTACTGGGATTACAAGCGTATGCCACCACACCCAGCTTAAGTCTTCAATATTTTTGCAAACGTCTTTGTTTGTATGTTGTCTTCATTTCTCTTGGGTAAATATCTAGGAGTGGAGTTGCTAGGTTTTATTTGGTAAGCATATGCAGAACTTTATAAAAATGACAGATTATGCTCCACAATGGTTGTACTGCTATACACCCCCAACCGCTGTATGAGAATCCACCTGATCCACACCCTCATCAACATTTGGTATTGCCACTCACTTTTATTTTAGCCATTCAAGGCCACATACAGTGCTACCATAAGCCAGGCTCTGTGATACAGAAGGCTCAGTTTCTTGCTTTGTGGAATGACATCTTAGTGAGGAAGGAAGACACATCAATCTTTCCTTGCAGATTTGGTTAGTGCTTTTACAGACAAAGAAGCCAGTTTCCCTGGCAGAGAGTAGCAGAGGGAGTGGACTATCTTAGATGGGGTGGCAGAAAAGGCTTCCTGGAGGAGCCTTGAAGGAAAAGCCAGGCAATGGGGGTGGGGGTGGGGCAGGTTAGAGGCAGAAGGGCAGCAAAGGCAAAGGCCCCAGTGGAGACTGAGCCCAGGGCCGAGGGGCTGAGGTGCTGAGGTCAGCCAGGCTGCGGCTCAGTGAAGAGAGGCAGGTGCAGGCCGGATCAGGTAGGGATTGGTAAGGGATTTGGCTTTTACTCCAGTGATGGGGGTGGGGCAGCACAGAGACCCGGAGATAGGATTAGGTAGGGCTGGGCTGCCCCCCTCACACATCACAGGAGGGAAGGCCAAAAGCAGAGAGATACAGGGGCGCTGGGCACCAAAGGCCCCAATGATGAGCTCTTGAGAAATCTCACTGTGTTCCTGATCCCCCTCACCCCAGTAACTCAAAGCCACCACCTCTGAAAGAGCGTTAGAGTGAGAACCGGAGAGCCAGGAGGCAGCAGCCCGAGAAGTGGTTTGGGGTCACAGTGGATAATTTGGGAGTCAGAGGCCTTTCAAGAACCAGATAAAAGCTCCAGGGACCTTTCCCCCGAGATGCATGTGCACACAGGAAATTCATACATAACTTCCAAGCCTTTGCAGATGCAGTCTGAGAACTCCTGACCTACTTGGTCCATCTCCTTCACTCTGCAGGGATGGAAACTGAGGCCAGAGAAGGAAAATGGATTTGCTCAGGGTCATCCAGGGCTGGCCTCCCAAACCAGGCCACCTCCTTTACAAAATGCTCATAAAAGGTTCATGGCAACTGCATTTATTGATTACCCATAGCAGCTCAACATACTCAAAGTGTAGCCAGCACATAAAAATAAAGAAACCTCAGTTCTGTGGCCTTGTCAATTAGGTCTAAGCCCACTCTCTAGCTAAAAACCATTAGGCATTGCATTAATGGTGATTTCTTGGCCTTCTCCATATTAAGAGAGGCTTTTGAAGGGGTGCCTTGAGTGACCCGGTTCTCTTTGAAAGATCTGCACTGAGGCCTTCCTCCTGCAGGCTCCACCAGTGGAGCTGGAGGTCACGGCACAGGACTAAGCCACCACTATCACCGCACACTTACTGTGTGCTAAGGGCCGTTCTAAGTGCCTTACCTGCATTCTTTCATCAGTCTTAACGGTGCAAGGGCCACTGGCGCAGGCCACAATCCAGGAGGCTCGGAGATCCAGTCACTTGTATGAGTTTGCTAGGGCTGCTATGACAAGTACTACAACTGGGTACTACAAACAGGCTGGAAGTCTGAGGCTGGTCTGTCAACAGCCGTGGCTCCCTCTGAGCACTATGATGGAAGGACTTGCACCAGGCCTCTTCCCCTAGCTTTTAGATGGCATCTTCTTCGTCTTCTCACACTGTCTTCTCTCTATGGGAGCCCTTCTCTGCCCCCAATTTCCCCTTTTGATCAGGACACCAGCAACACTGGATCAGGACCCACCCTAAAGATCTTCTTTTGACTTGATTATCTCTGTAAAGAAAGACCCTGTCTCCAAATGAAGTCACATCCTGAGGTACTGGGCATTAGGACTTCAACATGTCTTTTTTTTTTTTTCAGTACTGAAGATTGAACCCAGGGGCATTCTACCTCCAAGATACGCCCCCAGTCCTATTTTTATTCTCTATTTTGAAACAGGGTCTCACTAAGTTGCGGAGGGCCTCACTAAATAGCTGAGGCTGCCGGTGAACCTACGATCCTCCTGTCTCAGCCTCCAACAGGTCTTTTTTGGGAACACACAATTTGACCCATGGCACTCTGGGTCCCAGAAAGGTGAAGCTGGGATATGAACCCAAGATTTTCTTTCCCTACAAAGCTATCAGCCAGCATCCTGTTTCTGAAAAGTGAGAAGCCACATTCAAGACCATGCATTTGCATGTACAGGCAGGGAAGTAGAACTTTGCACACTGGGAACAGCCCAGGCCACATGGCAAGTTCATGTCTGAGGTCAAATGCCTGGCACTGCTCCCGCCTCCTGTGCATGGGCCCCTCTGGCCTCATCAAGGGGGGACCCCTCTCCAGGGACCCTGCCTTCTGTGCTTCTTCTCCTACACCCCTTATCTGAATGGGCTAAGGCTTCTTCAAGCCCAGGAGACAAATTACCCTGGCAGGGGATTAATGGGGTTCCAACCAGACTCACATAAGTGGCTTCATTGGAAGCTAGTGTATCTTGTTGGAAATCGATTCCCTGCTTAAGAAAGAATGCATCTTCAGGAAAAATTGGTAGCTCCACTTTCCTGGCTGCAATCAGCAAATTTCTTAGCTTAGGTCCCAGTCCAGAGCTGATTTTCAGAATTACTGAGTGGAAGAACCAGGGGGGTGGGAGGGTGGCTATAGTGGCAGTTTTGGCTCTGGACCTGTCCAGTACTCACCATGTATCCAGAGCAGGTCACCTCTCCTCAGTTCTCACTGACTCGGCAAAAGAGAACTTAAAACTGGAGGGACTCTGGACACGTCTTCAGACAACTCTGTACTTATCCAATTTCTGAGATCCACATAGGCTTTAGGGCAATATTTAGGCAGAGCTCAGCATTTAATGAAGAGATCAATGAATAAATTGATAAATTTCCAAAGAGGAGTTAAAAGTGCAGAAAGAAGGTCTTGAAGTGGGAAGAAGCCTAGACAAGGTGGGCAAAAGGACAGGCCCTGGCTTTGCTACTGACACTAAGACTTTGAGAACAAGACATTGACTTGTTGGGCATGATGCTGCACACCTGTGATCCCAGGACTTGGGAGGCTGAAATGGGAAGATGGCAGGTCTGAGGCCAGCCTCAGCAACTTAAGTGAGACCCTCAGTAACTTAGCCACACCATATTTCAAAATTTAAAAGGCTGGGGATTGCCGGGCATGGTGGCGCACACTTGTAATCCCAGCATTTGGGAGGCTGAGACCAGAGGATCTGGGTTCGAGGCCAGCCTCAGCTACCTAGTGAAGCACTCCACAACTTAGTGAGACCTGGTTTCAAAATAAAGACTAAAAAATAAGACTGGGGGTATAGCTCGAAGATAGAATGCCCCTGGGTTCAATCCTCAGTACAAAAAACAACAAAAAAAGCTGTGAGTGTAGCTCAGAGGTAAAATGCCCTTGGGTTCAATTCCCAGTACCAGGAAGAAAAAAAAAAAGACACTAACTTTCACTGTCTCGGTTTCCATAGGCAAAATAGGGGTAATAAAAGATTCTCCCTCTCAACGCTATTAAAAAGGTAAAGTAGCGGGCATGGTGGCGCACACTTGTAATCCCAGCATTTGGGAAGTTGAGAGCAGAGGATTCGGGTTCGCAGCCAGCCTCAGCTACTTAGTGAGGCCCTCCACAACTTAGTGAGACCCTGTTTCAAAATAAAGAATAAAAAATAGGGCTGGGGGTATAGCTCCGAGGTAGAATGCCCCTGAGTTCAATCCCCAGTACTGCAAAATAAATAAATAAAAATGAAAATGTAAAGAAACATGTGTTGGGAGCCTAGCACGTGCCAGACACTTCATGAATGACAGTCACAGATTGCTATGCCCTGAATGGGTCCCATAAAATCCGTATGTGGAAATCCTAATTCCCATGGTGATGGTCTTAGGAGGGAGGGTTTGTGGGAGGTGTCCGGGTCATAAGAGTGAAGACCTCAAGAATGGAGTTAGTGCCCTTAAAAAATATACCCAAGGGAGTTAGTTCATTTGGCCCTTCCACTCTAGGAGACTCAGCAAGAAGTCACCATCTATGAACCAGGGCATGGGCTCCCATCAGCTAACTTACGTGCTATAGCCTTGGTCTTGGAATTCCTGACCCGGCCTCCAAAACTGGGCAAAATCAAGTTCTGTTCTAACCCAGACTATAGTATTTTGTTATAGCAGCAGAAATGGACTTAGATACAGCCTCTATAGTTCCCAAGTGACAGTCATAACAATGGTCTCATCGGTACCTTCCCAGGATGCAGGGGGTGGTCAGTGGCTGGTGTGAAAACTGAGGTTGTGGGGGGGCCAATGCTTTGAGACTCATCTTCTGACTCATGCCCTGAGTCCCAAGCTTGAGGCTGGCTCTTCCAAGCCTCCACCTTGCCCAGCCACCAAATCTTAACTACCTTGCCACCAGGTAGAGCGTTCCCCACTGACAGGAAGTTGTATTTGATGATCCGAGGCCAATTTTCCTTTTTAAATTGCTGCCTGGAATGCCCAGCCCTGTGATGACATCTGCTGGGTAGCAGGTAGCTAACTTTCCTTCTTCCCCATGTGGAGGATGCCACCTACTGATGGCGGCCTTGCTGCTTGCCCTGCATTCCCAACGTGGGACCTTAGCAGCCCCTAGGCATCACTAGAAGGGGTGTGGTCTAGACTACGACCCTGGGCCGCTACTTGCCTTCCTGGAAGGAAGTGAGGGACATGACATGGAGTGCCCACAGCCATTTCATGTCACACATGTTTCGTTTCTTCCTTCTCCCACCTCTGTCGTGTGGACTGCTTCTCCCTCACTCCCTCCCCAGGACTTCCTTTGGGAAGCTGCCCTTCCCACACCCAGGTGGTCAAGGTAAGCGCAGCCCAGCCAAGTGGGTCAGAGTGAATACCAGGAACTTGCTGGAGTGTTTGGACAGGGGGCTCAGTTGGTTGCATGTCACTTTAGAGAGGCTGGCAGCCACCTTTGCCACTACTTACGAAGAGCCTGCCTAAGAATGAAGCCAGCCTGGGCGAAGCAGAGCCAAGAAATGGGGAAAGATGGATTCCTGACAGAATAATTTAAACACTGGATCCAGCTGTGCCTGAAGCCAGCAATTCTCTGTGCTCTGCAGTTGTGTGAGCGAATAAATTCCCTTTCTAGATTACATGCCAGTTGGAGTTCTTATCAACTATCAATAAAAACGTGATGACTAATTCTTCCCTCTTACATTAGGAAAAAATAAATCTTCCCACTGTCTTCCAAATTAATACAAAACTCCTAAAGAGGCTTGCAGAACACTAGGAAGAGTGGCTGATCTTAGTTCCCACAGAAATGCTTACAGCATCATCAGAAATAAGACTCAAAAGCTGGGCATGGTGGCACACACCTATAATCCCAGTACTTGGGAGGCCAAGGCAAGAGGATCACAGGTTCGAGAGCAGGCTCAGCAATTTAGTGAGACTCAGCAACCTCGCAAGACCCTGTTTCAAAACAAAAAAAATAAAAAGGGCTGGGGGTGTAGTTTGAAGGTAGAATGCCCCTGGGGTCAATCCCCAGTGCCACAAAACAAATGAAGGAAGGGAGGAAGAAAGAGAGAAAGGGAGGGAGGGAGAGAGGGAAAAAGGAAGGAAGGGAGGAAGGAAGGCAGGCTCAGAAGCCACAAACACAAAGTTAAAGTCTAGAAAGAGTAAGTAAATAAAATGGAGGGGCTCTGAGTCCAACACAAAAGGACAGAACACCCCAAACTAGGAGATAAGCCCGACCACTGGAAGGGCACCCCCTCCCCCAACACTTAAAGCTAGAACCTTCAACAGGGCACTCAAGGCCTTGTCCCCATGGAAGCATAAGACCTCAGGCCCTCTAAGCTCAGCCTCAGTGAAGCTCAGCCCTTTACAGCTAGGTCCCAGGCCCCAGCCAGGCAGGTACCTGATTAGGGCTTGGTGTAAGGTGACTCAAGAGAAAGTTTCCAGGTCTAAGAGTGGGTCCCACAGCCAGAGATCAAGGTGAGGTTCAGTGCTTAGAACTGGGCTATAAGGCTGGGTCCCACCTGGCCAATCATGGAGGGGCTCGGTACCAGTGCCCTGTTGGTAGCTCGGTGTAGTAGGCAGAGCAAAAGGATGGGGGACGTCAGATCCCAGACACTGCCTGGGCTCACTGGGAGCTCACGGAATGTCTTGCTGTGCTGGGGTTTTCTGTTACTTGCAGCTGAACCTAACCCTACCCAGGCTGTTTCAGGCCTGGGGTATGATGCTCACAAGCCTCCAGGTGACTAACCAGCCAGGTTAGTCAGCGCTGTTCATTTCCTCCTGTACCGGCCTGTGTCTGTGTACTGGGAGCCCATTATTTCTTCTCAGACCATTTGTAACTATAAATTACAAAATTTAACTAAATGGTTCATAAATAGAAAACATGAGGACAAAAGATATTTCAATGAAAACTAAGTTGTAGGCTGTGGAAGGATTTAGTAAACTTGAGTTGCTTAAAAACAAACAAACAAAAAAACAACCCTGCTATCAAATTCTATGTAGATGAGATCGTGGTAGAAGATTAGGAGACATCTTCAAGGATCTAGAAGGATTCTGCAGTCAGATTGCTTGACAAAAGTCTACTATATTGTTGATCTAATGGCATGACCCCTCAAACTAGAACTAGGGCATGGCACTGTGGGTGTGCACAGAAAAATCACTTGGAATTTCAGTCTTGGTTCCACCACCAACCCTGTTGCAAAAGACTAGTGAAAATGAATGTACAGGTCACATAGTTTCATTAAGATACCTTGCTCGGTGCTTTATCTGACCTTTGCTAGGAATTCCCCTCCCCCAACTCCTCTCACCTCCCAGCTACTGTTCCCCCTTTCATCAGATAAGAGACTGTATCAGGAGTCCTTCCTGCACAAAACACAGGAAATAAAGCCTCCCACTGGACTCCTGGAACACAGCTGGGTAAGGGCCCTGGATCATCCGCAGTCACGCTTTTAGAGACCAGTCTCAGCCGGGCCCGTGCTTGTAATCCTAGTACTTGAGAGGCTGAGACAGGAGGATCACAGGTTCAAAGCCAGCCTCAGCAATTTAGTGAGGCGCTCACAACCTAGTGAGACCCTGTTTCCAAATAAGAAATAAAATCGGTATGGGGGTGGAGTTCAGTGGTAGAATGCCTCTGGATTCAATTCCTAGTACCACAAAAAGAAAAGATAAATGAAAGAGAGAGAGAGGGAGAGAGAAAGACCAGTCTATTATTTTGCAGATGATGAAATGGAGGCTCAGAGAGAGAGAGAGAGAGAGAGAGAATGAAGAACCATCTGAGATCTACACAGCCAGCTAGCTCCTGGCAGGGTCAGGCAAAAAGTGGAATTTCCTGTGTCCCCTGTCCCACACTCCTTCCAAAATGACAGGCCACGTCCTCAACAGCTGGGGCCCATATACCAACATTCTGCGTCGATCCCCCCGACCCTTAAAAGGCCAAGGAAAGGGACGCGAAGTGTCCTGGGCAGGCTTAGCTTCCTCGTCTCCTTTCCCACTCCGTGCTGCTTCAAATGGCCCCATCCCACTGGAGCGACAGCCTCCAGCTGCTGTGCGGGGTGGCACTGCCTGAGGGTGAGGCAGCTCCTGGACAGCCTGGCAGGGGGCTCTGCGGGCCCAGACTGCCCTCCTCCGGCCCTGAGGTCTCAGAGGGAATCTTCGGTGGCATGGATCTTGGCACCTGCCAGGGGCCACCTCTCATAGGCACGAGGCTGAACAGGCCCAGGAACACAATGTTTGCTTTTGTTTTTAAACAAGAAAAAGTCAGAATATGTTCTGTGACACAGGGGCAGTGTGTACATTGTGTTTGCTGCACTTACAGTCAATTTTATGCACTTGAACTCAAGGACCTCTTGAATTCAAAGGAGAGTGAGTGGCAGGAAAGGCACTTGCTACACTGCCAGTGACAGGCCCGTGGAGCGGGCAGTGTTCCTGGAGGCAGGCTGGCCTGGGCACTCACTTGCTAACCTTACAGGAGTCCCCAGGCCTCTGTATCCCCAGAGACAGCCTCCAGCACTGAATTCTGAGGCTTGAATGGCCGTGGAACCCAGTGCTGGCACCGCCCCGCCTCCCCATCGCAGATCAAGTGTCCCTCGCACATGGGCCTCCCTGACCAGGGGTCCTGAGGGGCTCTCCAGCCTCCAGCTTTCTCAGTGCCCTGCTGGAACCCCTCTGTGTGCACCTGGCATTCTCTAATATCCCCCCACCCCGCCTTTCAGTATATTTTTTAAATATACATAACATGAAATTTACCATTTTAATAATTTTTAAGCATCACAGTTCAGTGGCATTAAGTACATGCACACCGTTGTGTAGCCATCACCACCACCTGCTTCTAGAACTTCCCCCCAGTTTTAACTCATCTACTTGTTCATCACTGCCTCCCTCAACTCGTAGCTCCCCGTGGACAGAAGCTGTGTCTATCTCGTTTTCTGCTGTATCTCCGGGTCTAACACAACGCCTTGGCACATAGCAGGTGCTCAATAAAGGTGTGCTCAAAAAAACAAAACAAGTGCCACAAAAACTGAAAAGGGCGTTACACAAAAGTAAGAGAGCACAACATGTGATCTGTTTCCACACAGCCCCAAGACAAGGTCAAACTGCCCTATAGCCTCAGTAACAGGGTAACAATTTCATGTGTCAAATTTTGTGGGGACCAAACTGCAGAGGGTGCCTGTCCTTTCCTGATTCTGGCCCCTCTGCGAGGTCAGGAATGAAGATACATGATCATACAAGCCACCTGACATCAACGCTCACCGTTTCAACACATCAGCTCTACCCAGGGCAGCATTTTATCAGTTGCTGAAGGGCAGGCACAAAAATAGACTGCAGGGATCAAATGCCACCCTCGGCTGCTCTCGGGACACTCAGGAGCGGCCGGAAGGCCTTGGGAGACCTGAGGACCTGGGAGTGCATCTGTCACAGTAGTACAGCGGTACTGAGCAGGTGCCTTGGGCACCAAAAATTCAATTATTAAATGCAGTTTTGTGTGTGTGTGTGTGTGTGTGTGTGTGTGTGCTACTTTGGATTGAGCCCAGGGGTGTTCTACTTCTGAGCTGCCCCTTCAGCCCTTTTTTAAAAATTTTTGTTTTGAAACAAGGTCTCACTAGTTGCTGAGCGCCTCTCTAAATTGCTGAGGCTGGTCCTAAACATTCGATCCTTCTGTCTTATCCTCCCATGCACTGGGATTACAGGTATGTGCCACTACTCCCAGCAATATTTTTTAAAAATAGAAATTAGCCAGCATGGTGGCGCACACTTGTAATCCCAATACTTGGGAGGCTGAGACAGGAGGATGGCAGGTTGGCAGCCAGCCTCAGCTTTTTAGTGAGGCCCTCTGCAACTTAGTGAGATCCTGCTTCAAAAATAAAGAATAAAAAATAGGGCTGGGGGTGTAGTTCAGAGGTGGAATGCCCCTAGGTCCAATCCCCAGTGAGACACACACACACACACACACACACACACACACACACACACACACACATATTTAATAATAAAATAAATAAAAATAAAAATTAATGCAAAAAAATCCATCCATAAATAACAAAATCTCCAAGTCCTAAGTAAAGGGATCAAGTACTACTTTTTCCTTTTGCCTCAGGTTCCAGGATGGCTGTGCACGGCACTCATGTTGTTCTTATCTTTTCTAAAATTTTGATATTTTGAGCAGGTTCAAGACCACCCTCAGCAACCTAATGAGATTCTGTTTCAAAACAAAAAAATTTTAAAAAGGGCTAGGGGTATAGCTTGGAGTTAGAATGCCCCTAGTTTCGATCCTCAATACTCCCCCCGCCACACACACACAAATTGACATTTTGTTCAGTATGCATATTTCCTCATCAATTATTATTTTTTTCAATGCTGAATTAAAATAATTTATTTTGATTGCTGGATCTTTGCACACCCTTGGCTCTAGTGCTGGAGCCAGGTGCCCCCTTTGCCTCATCCCAGTCTCTGCCTGAGTGGAATGGGATGGGGACACTTCCTGCTCGGGCGTGGGGACTAAAACGGCATTACACCCTAGGCCGCGTCCCTTAGTGGGGCCTCAGTTCTGTACCTCTACAGGAGAGCCTGGGACCCTTCACTTGCTGGGGAATTGTCCCGGCCCTTGTCTGGGGAGGTATTTTAAAAAGAAAGCCTTTGGGAAACTGTAAAGTGTTGTCCATAGGTGAGAAAGTAGTCTTAAATCCTTCAAACAGGTAGTGAATGGGTGGCATTTGGTATTGAGGTGACTTTCAAAACACTTGCCTATTTATGATGTAAAAAGTATTTCTTTTCTTTTTCTTTTTTGGCACTGGGAATTGAACCTGGGGGCATGCTACCTCTAAGCTACACTCCCAGCACTATATTATTTTTTACTTTGAAACAGGGTCTAAGTTGCTGAGGCTGGCCTTGAACCTGCAATCCTCCTGCCTCAGTCTCCCAAGTACTGAGATTACAGATTTGTGCCACCATGCCCAGCAAGAGTGAGGATTTCTAATTGAATAGTTTGTTTAAGGGAGAGAACAGATTCCTGGTTCTCCCCAAACCAGAACATTCTGCCACATTCTATCCCCTTCCTGAAGAAGAAGGAAGGCAGAGTCACCACTGCCCCGGGAATTCGACCTCCCTCTGTTCTGCAGCTGAGTGCCCGCCACCGGTCTGCTAATCATAGCCCACCAGCTGCTTCCCTTCCTTGCTGCAATTTGTGAGGTTTCCTCAAAATCTGAGTCGCCTGGGGCAGGGGTGGAAGCTGGCCATCCTCCTGGGTTAGTACGTGGTGTGGGAGCATGAAAAAATTCTGGAAATGGAGCCTGGCAATGACTGTGCAGCATGGTGTATGCCGCCAGTTTCGTGTAACCTAAAAATAGTAAATATTATGCACATTTTATCTTATTTTTATTTTTTTGGTACTGGGGATTGAACCCAGGGGTGTTCTACCTCTGAGCCAGACTCCCAGTCTTTTTTTGTTGTTGTTGTTTTTTAAGCAGAGTCTCACTAGGTGGTTGAGGGTTTTGCTATGTTGCCAAGACTGTCCTCCAACCTGTGATCCTCCAGTCTCAGCCTCCCAAGTGCTGGGATTACAGGTACATGCCACCACACCTATGTCTATTTTATCACTATAAAAAAAAGACTCAGAAGCCGGGCATGGTGGCGCACGCTTGTAATCCCAGCATTCGGGAGGCTGAGACCGGAGGATCTGGGTTCGCGGCCAGCCTCAGCTACTTAGTGAGGCCCTCCGCAAATTAGTGAGACCCTGTTTCAAAATAAAGAATAAAAAATAGGGCTGGGGTGTAGCTTGGAGGTAGAATGCCCCTGAGTTCAATCCCCAGTACCGGAAAAAAAAAAAAAAAAAAAGACTCAGAGACCTAAAACAATCTGGTTCTAGTTCTGTGTCTCCTGTTCTGGGCAGCAGGAGAAAGACTGAGGAAGCTGGGCCAGGGCTGGCTGAAAAGCCCTTTGCCTGTTAACACTGTTATAAATAACACAGAAAGAGGCAGAAAGGGGGTCCTGGCAGGAGTGTGAAGGTCAGGCAGCCCCGCTGCCGCTGCCGCTGCTGTAGCATTTGCAGAAAATGTCATGCGCAATACAATAGGGCAGCAGGCAAGGTGAGTGCTCACATCTCCATCCAGGGCTGCCTGGGCACCAGCTCGGGAAGCAGGCCTGCCTGCAGGGGCTGAGCAGCTGGGGACCTCAGGTGGGTGGAGGGGCAGCAGGACGCTGAGGAGCATCCTCTGCAGTGGGCTGGGGCTCACACCAGCCTGGGGCTCTCAGCCAACACACCAGCCGACCCACCCAGGGAGAGGTGACTCAGCAGCACTGGCCACCACCATCTCTGTCCCTGCTGCCGCACAGCACCGGAGCTGCAGGGAACCCGCAGCCCATCTGACCCTGAGGTTCCCACGCTGGGCTCCCTGGGGAACCTCCTGCCTGGTCTCCTCCACCCCTGCAGCCCCACTGAGGCCCTGGGCTTTGAAGAGTAGGGGATTATGAGGGAGTTAATTAGGTTTTCCATTTTTATTAACCAAGAGCCATACAGTGGCAACCCATCATATGCCTATTTAACCTCAGTGAAGTCAACATTCTGTGCTTAGCAAAAAATAAATACATAAGGAGCCAAATTTTTATTTCTTCCTTACACATGAGAAAATAGGGTGATTTATTTTGCATTTGAATTCTATTTTTGCATATATTCACATACACACATACCTATTATTCATACATACTATTTCCTGGGCCATTTAGGACTTTATGAGGTTAATTTGACCCAAACCTGACTAAGCAACCACACCTGAAGCACAAGGTTTCCACCACTCAGAGCATCTGCATGGCACAGAGGAGCCCTGCAAAGCAGTTGCTCCCCCATTTTACAGATGAAGAAGCTCCGGTAGGGGCAGGAAGGCGACATGGCTCTGAGGAGCTAGAATATGAATCTAGACATCAGCTCCAAGTGCGCTGCCACTCAGCTCAGGTTGATCACATGTTAAGGACACTGGGGAGAGAGCTGCTGTCCTTGCTCAGTGCCAGTTCCTTAAGACTTGGAGATAGTAGGGAGGGACAAAGTTCTCAAAGCCTACTGGTACCTGCGAGAGTCTTCTGAGTTTTAGAAGCCCAGGCCACAGGCCGAGGAGGTATGCCAAGGGAGGGTGGGGGCAGGGGCTTGTCCACCATCCCAGGGAGTGAGGCAGAGCTAAGAGCCCGAGATTGGGGCCAGCCACTCAGTCAGTCACTCGCTCCCCTGATGACAGAACTCCAGCTCTGGCCTCTCCTGCCCTCCCACACTGCAAGCCCAGGGGCCTCCCCATCCCCAGTACGGCCCTCTGCTCTCCTCCACCTGGGGCTCCCCTCCAGGGCCCGAGCCACGTTCCCCCCACCTGGTCCCAGTGAGGGAGGCCTTTCCAAGGCCCAGCTCCTCCCTCACCAAGGACTCCACCACCACATTTTGGCCACAGCACCAAGAGCACTGGGCTGTCACCTCTCTAGAGTGCAGAGAGGGGAGGGGAGGGTCCAGCCTGTCCTCAGCTGACGCCAGCACCTGCACCTGTGCCAGGCAGAGCAGGTCTCACTACTAAGCCTTTTTCGGGCTGAGGGGAAAGCCCCACTGCCAGGTCAGTTCGGGCATCTTGGCCCCCCAGTGCTGTGATGCCCACGCTCTCCACACGGAAACCCCCGCCTTCCTCTTCCAGCACTGCAGATGATGAGAAACCCAGACCCGCAGGCTCCCAGAGAGAGCTGGTGGGAAAGAGATTCCCTTTAGCCCCAGCAGGCCCTCTCGGTCATGTGGCCAGCGATGGAGGGCCAGAGGCCAGGGAGGCTGGCCGAGCAGGCTGCAGAGCTGGGCATGCCGTGTGCGTGACCTGCTTGTGTCTGCTGCCTTCATGCAGAGTCGGGGGAGGGCAGTGTTACCCAGGGGCATTCTACCGAGCTATACCCCTCGCCCTATTTTTTATTTTTATTTTGAAACAGGGTCTCGCTAGTTTGATGAGAGTCTCACTACTTGCTGAGGCTGTCCTCGAACCTGCAGTCCTCCTATCTCAGCCTCCCCAGTACTGTAATTACAGGCATCCACCACCACACCCAGCTTGCTGCCTTCTTAAGTAAGAATGGAGGAACAAAGGCACCTAGATTAAGACAGGGAGCCATCTGGCAATGCCTGGGGATCACCAAGCCTGGTAGGAAGCCAGGGTCCTCAAAGACACAGCTGTGAGATGGGCCCCGCAATCCCAAGGGCAGGTACCACCCCAACCCATGTTCTGGCCCTACGAGGAATTCTCTTCTCCTGCCACAGTGCGGTGGGGTCTTGGGGCTCAGAAATTCCTTTGCTCTCTAAATTAGACATTCTCCCATTTGCTCCTCATAACAGGGCAGAGATTAAGCCATTTCTCCAGTAGGGAGGCTGAGGTCCAGAGAGGGGAAGTGACTTGCCTACACTCACACAGCCAAGTTAAAGGGAGGAACAGGACTAGACCTCTGACTCCAGGTGGAAGCAGTAGCGGAAAACATTGCATGGGGAGTCACACCCTGAATTCTCTGTGCCAATACAATGGGACTTTGACTGGGTCCCTCTACTTCTTTTTTTTTTTGGTACTGGGAATTGAACCCAGGGGCAGTCTACTTCTGAGCTGCACCTCTAGCCCTTTTTATTTTTATTTTGAAACAGGGTCTCTCTAAGTTGCTGAGAGTCTTGCTAAGTTGTTAAAGCTGGCCTCGAACCTGTAATCCTCCTGTCTTAGCCTCTCAAGTACTGGGATTATAGGCATGTGCCATGATGCCCAGCTTCTTTTTTATTTTATTTTGAGATAGGGTTTTGCTAAATTGCTGAGACTGGCCTCAAAATGCCTTCCCTTCCCAAGTACTGGGATTACAGGCGTGAAACACTCTGAGACTTGGTTCCCTGAATTTCAACACTGGCCAGCCTTGGAGACCGTGATCAGTCAACTGGGGCCCTGGGATGGGACATCTGGGTATGGTGGACTAGCCTCAGGTGCCTCGTCAGCAATTCCTTGCATGGAGGTGCAGAAGGGTGGCGTGTCATGGTGATGGTGCCTGCACTGGCACTGTGGCTGGGTGTGGGGGGGACCAGCTCCTCACTATGCTACTCAAAGTGCAGTCCTCAGAGCAGCCTCAGTCTCACTGGAAGCTTGTTACACGCCACGGTCTCCAGGATGAGTCCCAGGCCTCACCTCTGAATCAGTTTGTTGTTTTGGCTTTTTGTGGTACTAAAGATCAAACCCAGGGGCATTCTACCTCCAAACTACATCCCCAGCCACTTCACCACCCCCCATTTATTTTGCGGTACTGGGGATTGAACCCAGGGGCATTCTACCTCTGAGCTACACCCCTAGTCCTATTTTTTTTCTATTCTTTATTTTGAAACAGGGTCTCACTAAGTTGCGGAGTGCCTCGCTAAGTAGCTGAGGCTGGCCACGAACCCGAATCCTCTGGTCTCAGCCTCCCAAGTACTGGGATTACAAGTGTGCGCCACCACCACTAGCTCACTCTCCTTTTTGAAACAGGGTCTCACTAAGTTGTTGAGGGCCTTGAACCTGTGACCCCCCTATCTCAGCCTCCCAAGTACTGGGACCATAGGTGCAATCCACCACACCCAGCCAAACACCCAGCCAGGGAGGCAGGAATTTTAAAATCACGAATGAGATCCTTGCATGTGACATGGACAAAGCCTGGAATCCTCCTGCCCACCGTCCCCACCTGCCTAGGAGAGAGGTGCGTGGCCCAGGCTCAGATGGCTCGTTCTTTTCTTTCTTAAGGGGCCAGAGGAAGGAGGCCTCTGCTTCCATCCCAAGTCTTGCCTGCACATCTGGGAGATGAGGAAGGACCTCATGGGGCAGCAACAGATGGGGATGGGGTGGGAGTAGTGGGGAGGAAGTCAAGAAGAAAAAATAAAACAAGCAGCAGCGACCCTCTGAATCCCAGGAGGGAGATGACATGTGAAACTCAGAGACACAGCCGGCTCGGCTCACGTGCTAAGTCAAGAGCTGCCAGAAGCCAGCAGGCCAGGAAGGATGGAGGAGGGAGGTCCACACAGCTGTGTCCCCTGCCTTTCCAGCCCAGCTCTGAGCAGGATCTGTGGCCGTAGCAGACACGACACCGAGGGTCACTAGAGCAACTAGACAGACAGAAGCTGGGCAGCAGGCCTCACCCTCAGAAGGCCAGACTCAATTGCAAAACACTTATCCAGTGCACCATCCAGCAGAGGAGGTAGATAGTGGGGGCCACGCTCTGTAATCCTGGCCAGGTGACTTAACCTCTCTGGGTAGAAAGGAGCGTAACAACGGCCTCACCTATCCCCTTAGGATTCTTATGAGGATTCAATGAGAAGAGCTTTGCACAGCGTCTGGTGCTCAAAAGACAGTGGCCATCAGTGAGTCCTAAAGCAACTGCTGGGATAGCTGCAGCCTCTCTGGGCTGCTGGGCCTCCCTGAAGCTTCCTTACCCACAATCACTGAGTAAACCCTTACATTCTGACACTGGCTCAGTCCACACCACCCCCAACTCACACCTTGAGGCAAACAAAAAGCCCCCTCCCCACGGAGCCCCTGCCAGGCTTCTGGACAGAGCGGCCAGAGCCACCTTCCCAAGATGCAGGTCTGACCCACTGGCCCCTCCTGTTCCTTCTAGGTGAAGACAGAAACCCTCTCTGTGCCTGCAAGGCCTGTAGCGCCTGGCTCTTGCCTAACTACCTCACATCATTTCTACCTCGACTTTCAGGCCTGAGCCCTTTCTGTTCCCCTAGGGCCTTGGCACCTGCCATTCCCCCTCCCCAGACGCCCTTCCCTCAACACACTCGACCTAGCTCTCTCCAAATTCACCCATCACTACTTCCTCAGGGAAGCTTTTCTGGAGCCTTCAGATACCCTCTCACAGCCTTCTGGAGGCCTGGAACCTTCTGGAATTTACCACAGAGGGTAATTAAACATTTACTTGCAGGAGTATCTTACTAATGCCCACTACTGTATCCCTGGCGCCTGGAATATAGTATGTGTTCAATAGACATTTAGAGAGTGGCTGACCCGAGCCTGTCTGCTCTCTGGCCCTCACTCACCCACTCAGGGTCAGGACGCCCTCCTGCCTCATCTTCTAGGCTCCCTCCACACCAAACAGCCCCTGAGGCTGCCTGGTCCTCAGCCCACCTCCATGACCCATGGGCCTGGCCCCAGAGATCCAAAGGTTTCTAGATTTGATTTTCCTGAAAGCAGCCTTGGGCCGCGGCCAGGGGAGGCGTGTGCCGCCGGCCGCAGCACTGAGCGCCGATGAAGACGTCTGGCCCAGCTGAGCCAAGATCAGGACATGCCAAGATTTAAAAGCATCCGGAACCCATTTATTTATTGTTGTTCTTGCACTTCCAGGCTATTTTGAGCTTCAGATCGATCGGTCGGCCCTTCTCCCTCCAAATATCGCTCCTGAACTGCCTCACATGCACCTGGCCCCGCCTGGCAGGGCTCTGCTGCCCCACCCTGTCCACTGGTCACTCAACAAGCAGCAGCAGAAACAGAGGCAGCTGCTCTTGTTCACCGGTGCCTCTATGAGTAGTCAGAGGTTTCACTGGCTAAGGGAGGATACGAGGGGAGGTATTATTAGCTCCACTTGAGAAATGAGAAACTGAAACTCAGAGAGGTCAAGAAGCTTGTCCTGGGTCACACAGCTAGAGAGTGCTGAAAGTGGGATTTGACCCCAATCTTCCAAATGCAAGGCCAGGCGCCGAGTCACTTGGCAAGACTGCCTCCCTCATGCTCCTGTCGAAGCTCCCCTGGCAGCCCAGGAATCTGAGTTCTTGGCAACACCTCTGCAGCTGCATGCAGGTCCCACCTGTGCTCTCGTGCCATGGGTTGGACAGTGCCCACCCTCTCCATGGGCAGCCACGGCCACAGCAGACTGTGGGAATGGCCCATCCTGTTGGTGTCCTTACATGGTGGACGGATGAGACGTTTTCTTTTTTCTTATGTGTCCCTCTAGCAATCATAGGCCACTGCTAGAGGGACATTGAAGGAAATAGTCAGAGTTTGAGGGCCTGGGGATAAGGAATTGATGGGCAAGAGAGACCGAAAATATTTACTTTCTATTTAATGCTTTTATTCTTTGAAGGTTGTGTGTGTGTGTGTGTGTGTGTGTGTGTGTGTGTGTGTGTGTGTGTGTTACTAGGGATTGAACTCAGGGGCATTCTACCCCCGAGCTACACCCCCAGACCTATTTTTTATTCTTTATTTTGAAACAGGGTCTCACTAAGTTGCGTAGTGTCTCACTAAGTAGCTGATGCTGGCCGCGAACCCGGATCTTCCAGTCTCAGCCTCCCAAATGCTGGGATTACAAGCATGCGCCACCATGCCTGGCTGATGTTTTTATATATCACATACATGCTTCAAGCCATCTGTGAAAGCTGAATTCAAGCCAAGCATAGTGGTGCATGCTTGTAATCCCAGTACTTGAAAGGTCGAGGCAGGAGGATGGCAGGTTCAAGACCAGCCTCAACAATTTAGGGAGACTCTCAGCAACCAGCAAGACATTGTTTCAAAACAATACAAAATGCTGAGTTCCATCCCCAGTACCACAAAGCAAAAAACAAAGCCCAATTCACACACCCCTTGAGTCCACCCCAATTACCCCAGAGTGTCCCTCCCCTCGGTGAGGCGGAAGGCCCAGGGTCAGGGTCAGCACCCAGGGCTGCAGGTCTCCCTGCACACAGAGCTGGCCTCTGTGGGGGGTGGGCCACGAGAACCTGGGTGTACCAATAACTGTGTTGCTTTCTACCTTGGTCCATAGCCTCCTAACGCCAGAGAAGTTGGAGCCTACAGTGGAGCTGGAGGGGAGAAGAAGAGGAGAGCAGAGAATGGAGGGTGAATTCCGCTCCTGGCAGTCTGCCTAGCGCTCATCCCTGGGAAGTGACTGAAGCCCGCTTCTGCCAGCAGACAGTCCATTTGGGCTCTGAGGTCACCAAGCCTCGTCATGGCCCTGCTTATTAAATATAGAGGTGCAGGAGATGAGGCTACCACTGCTCGTCCAGGGCAGGCACAGAGCTGGGGATGAGAGCTGGGGGTGAGCAGACCTCACCTGAGGTGCGGCTGCTCAGACTGGGCTCTCAGCCTGGGGGGAGCTTAGCAATTTCCCATCTCCCCTGAGGCGGGCGAGGCGGGGTCTGTCCTTAGCACCTAGCTCCTCAGAGGCTCTGGAGAGCTGGGTGAGATTTGGCCCCCAATAATTGTTCCCCACCGCTGAGCCTGCCCTTTGTGCCAAGGGCTTTACTCTCCCACAACTACGTGGAGGCAGGCGGAGGTGCCATCCATTCCATCTTATGGGTGAGGAAGCTGAGTCCCGGGATGGGAGTCACGCACTCAGACCTCAGAGCTCGCTTAGTCAGTCTGGGGCTGTCTGTGCCGGCCACCTGGGAGCCAGGGGGCTGAGCCAGGCTTCTCCATCTCTGATCACACACCCAACAGGGGCATGTGGGGGATCTGAGAAATGATGGGGGGCACAGGCCAAGCACTGCATCTATTCGGAACTCCACTCTACCCTGAAGAGTTGCCACAGCACGAGCCAGGTGTGGGGGCGCACACTTGTAATCCCAGTACTTGGGAGGCTGAGACGGGAGGAGCGCAGGTTGGCGGCCAGCCCCAGGTACTTCGTGCGAGGCCCTCTGCAACTTAGTGAGACTCTGTTTCAAAATAAAGAATAAAAAATAGGGCTGGGGGTATAGCTCGGAGGTAGAATACCCCTGAGTTCAATCCCCAGTACCGCAAAAAAAATAAAAAAATAAAAAATAAAGAATTAAAAAATAGGGTTAGGGGTGTAGCTGAAAGGTAGAATGCCCTGGGTTCAATCCCTGGTACTGACAAAAAAAAAAAAAAAAAGATTCACCTTCACCACAACGCAAAATCAGATCATTTAACTAGTCAGGAAAGCATTCTTCTAGTTATAAAAGCAAGGTGTGTTAGGGACTAGAGTGCAAAAACTGCATTATATTTTTTCCAGAAAAAAATGTGTTTTTTGTGGTGTGGGCTTTGTTCAAACCAACTGTAGATTCAGCTGATAGGGCTACTTTGGAGGCAGTGATGGACTGCTAAGAACATTAATTTTGGAATCAGAAAAATCTACATTAATTTGGGCTTAATCACTCAGTCAGATGTGTGACCATGGCCTAGTACTCCCTCTCTCTGAGCCTTCCTCTTTTATTGGTAAAATGGGAATAAGAAGAGGCCTTGATCTCTTCTGAGCCACCCTCTGCAATATGATAAATCATAAACTTCTTGGAATGTTTATGAATGCACCAACTAAAAATAAATGAAATGTTTCAAGTGCATCAAACACAGGATTATCAAGGAAACCAATCATATAAAATACATTTAGAAGATATTAAACAGTCAATTCCTGTTATAATAATATGTTTCCTTATTAACATGTTAAGTAATAAGAGCTAGTGGCAAGTCTAATAATTACCTATAATTTTCAAGTAGCAGTGAACCTAAATATTTCTAGAGAACTGTAACAATGTGTGACATGAAAATATCTGTGATTTCCATTGGTGACAAAATCAGAGATACAATTAATATATATATTATATTGTATATTTTGTCACCTATGTTCATAATTAAAGGAAATGCTAGATTTCAGTTAGAGGTTGATGCAAATAAAGACACAATTCTCTTCTATCCAAGTTCACAGGCCTCCTAGGCATGAGATTATACAGCATTTTCCACAGCGCCTGGTACTCTCTGTGACGGTTCCGTGGGGCCGGCTATGCTGGTACTCTCTGTGATGGTTCTGTGGGGCCGGCTATGCTGGTACTCTCTGTGACGGTTCTGTGGGGCCAGGTATGCTAGGTTCTGTCCCCAGACACCACAGAGCTCAAGGTTCCCCCAGAGTGTAGACAGGAGTCCCAGAGGAAGCCTCGTGGGCAGCTCTGAGCCTGGCAGAGGCTCAGGGATGCTGTGGGTCATGCAAGGCTGTGGGGAGCGAGGGAGGTCCTTCAGGCTAATCCAGAAGCTTAGGGCTGGAAGAGGGTTAAGCCTCACCGGACACGCACACGCCGTGCACTCCCTGGCTCCGCCTGCAGAGGACAAAGGAGCCTCTCTGACCCTGGCCCTCCCCAGGGTCGTCAGCACCTCCACTTAATGTCCAAATGGAATTCTATTCCCACCCAACCAGTTTCTCCTGCGGTCTTCCCCATGTCAGTAACAGCTGCTGGGAAGCAAACTTTAGGGTTCCTCCTTTTCCCTCACCCGTCCCACAGTTCATCACCAGTCCTTCTATTCTCTTTGCAAAGTACAATGGTCTTCTCTGTCTCTGCTGGCACCGCCCTGGCCCATGCTGTCATCTGTTATGAAGATGTGGCACAGATGCCTGACTGGTCTCCCACTCCCACACCTGTCACCCCACTCCAAACTGGTCTCTCCCACAGCTGCCAAGGCCATCCTTAAACATGAATATCAGACTGTCGCCCCACTTGCTGCTCAGAACTTCACTTAGAAACCCAAAAACAGGCCGGGCGTGGTGGCACATGCTTGTAATCCCAGTACTTGGGAGGCTGAGACAGGAGGATTGCAGGTTTGTGACCAGCCTCAGCTACTTAGTGAGGCCCTCCACAGCTCAGTGAGACCCTGTTTCAAAATAAAGAACAAAAAATTGGGCTGGGGGTGGAGCTCAGCGGTAGAATACCCCTGGGTTCAATCTCCAGTACCGCAGGAAAAAATAAATAAATAAATAAACCCCCAAACAGGTGGCTTGTAAGGTCTCTGCTGACCTTACCAGCATCCTCTCCTGCAGTTTCCTGACTCACCACGCCCCATGTATCCTGGCATTTTGTGTGTGTGTGGGTGTGTGTGTGTGTGTGTGTGTGTGTGTGTGTGTGGTACTGGGGATTGATTCCAGGGGCATTCTACCTCCGAGCTACACCCCCAGCCCTATTTTTTATTCTTTAGTTTGAAACAGGGTCTCACTAAGTTGCAGAGTGCCTCACTAGGTAGCTGAGGCTGGCCACAAACCCAGATCCTCTGGTCTCAGCCTCCCGAATGCTGGGATTACAAGCGTGCGCCACTACGCCCGGCTTCCTGGCATTTTTTACAGTGGAGCTCAGTAGGTGGTCACTGCCCCTGGGCCTTTGTACAAGCCATTTTTGCATGGCTGGCTCCCACCTAATGTTTAGATCGAATGTTGCCCCTTCAAGAGGCCTTTGCTGACCAGTTATTCTGAAGCAGCCACTCCTGGTACTGGGTCACACTCTCCATCCTTGGCTTACTTTCTTCAAGACCCACATCACTGTCTGGAAAGATCATGTTCACTCTGTTGATGTGTGTCACTTCACCACCACCAGAAGGAAAGCCCCTGATTGCTATCTTGCTTTCTCCCGTGCCTCAGCACATAGTAGGCCCACTTCAGGTTTTACTGAGTGTGCAGATCTTGTGTGGGAAAAGTTAAGTTCATGACTTGCATTATGTCATTTACTTCCTCGGTTGGCATCATTCCCATTTAAGGGAGGAGGAAAATGGGGAGCAGTGGGGCTGAGGTGACGGATCCCAGGCCTGGGGACACCGTGCCCAGTGGAGCCAGCTGATAGGGCCATGGCGCCCACACCAGGCTCGGACCTGCGTGCGGCACCTGGAAACTGCCCAGGCTGCTGTTCCTTGTGCCTTTTCTAGCCTCTCATCTCCAAGTCAGGTTTGCAGAGCTGTGGCTTGTCCTCTGCCTGGAAAACTCCCTGGCCAGTGCTGGCTTGGGTCGGAGACCTACCTGAGGTTGGAGGGCTGGGGCATGGAACTGCAGAGCCCAGGTAGGAAGACTCTGAAAGCCGTTAGTCCAACCTCCATTCCGTACCTTAACCACAGCCACGTCTACAGGTGCCCTGAGGATGGTTCGTGGCTCATCCCCACTCATGGGTGAGGAAAACTGCAGCCCAGAGAAGAGGCTAACTTCCCTTGAAGACACCCAGCTAAGGAGGGAGCGGAGCTGAGCTTGGAACCCAGGAAATCTAAATCTAACCCGTGACATTTAACCCTTATGCTAGAACAAGAACAAGAGCCTTTTGGAGTCTGAACTGCTCAAAGGGAGGCCCAGGTGACAGAATTACAGAATGGCAGAAGGACACTAGCCACAACAGGCCTAATGCTCCTACTGTCCATGGGAGGAAACTGAGGCAGGGGTAGGAAAGGCTCTTATGGAGGATCTGGCCGACCCTCTGACCACGTCAACCTCACTCGTCCCCATGGCCCTGGTCACAGGCAGGGTGCAGAGGGACACTTGTCCGTAAGGCATGGGGCCCCATGCAGGGCGCCTGCATTCCCATCTGGTTACAGCAGCGAGGGCAGGTGCTGGGCAGGCGGTACCCATGGCAGTGGCTGAGAAGCAGCTGCTGTGCAGGAGCTGGCCCCCAGCAGAACTCCTGGGGACCATTTGAGCCCTGCTGCCATGGGCTGGGCCTGACCAGGACAACGGCCTCTTTATATAGGGTAAGGCAGGAATCCCTGCCCACCCTTCTGATTCAAAGGCAATGGGCACAGAAAAGACCACAGAGAAGCAACTGCTCTTTAGATACATACACATTTCTTTACCATTTTACTGCTTAGAGAATTTGCTGTGTGTGTTTGTGTTCGTGTACATGTGTGCATGCACTAAAACAGTAATGCAGAACAAAATGCTCTGGCTTGGGTTCTCTGAGACTGAATTCTGTCACCTTACACTCCCAAGTAAATCCCTTGCTTCCCTGGGCCACATCCACATGTAGATAAATAAAAATCAAGTTAGACCCTGTTGGTCAGGCATGGTGGCACACACTTGTAATTTCAGTCCTGAGGAGGCTGAGATAGGAGGATCGCAGGTTTGAAGACAGCCTCAGCAACTTAGTGAGACCCTGTTTCCAAATAAAAAATAAAATAGAGCTGGGAGTGTAGCTCAGAGGTAGAATGCCCTGGGTTCAATTCCCAGCAACACACACACACACACACACACACACACACACACACACACACACACACACACCAAACCCTGCCAAACATCCTTCCTAGCATTAACAATTTGATAATTCTATAAAACCCACATGACTCAACCCTTCCCATTCATTGAAATACCAACACATGGGTCATGGTGACATTGGAAAGACTTCCCCTAGAGATTTTACACCTCTTTGGTCCTTCTCTAACCAAAGCTGAATTTGAACCTGTGGGTGTGGTGGTGCATACTTGTAATTCCAGTACTTGGAAGGTTGAGACAAGAAGATGGCAGGTCCATGGCCAGCCTCAGCAACGTAGGCCCTCCGCAACTTAGTGAAACCCTGCTTCAAAATAGAAAGTGAAATGTGTAGCTCAAAGGTCCCTAGTATGTGTGTATGTATGTATGTATGTATGTATGTATAAATAAGCAAGCAAGCTGAATTTGAACCCTTTCTCCATGTCTCAAATCATTAGGAAGCTGGGTGTGGTGGCACACGCTTGTAATCCCAGTACTTGGGAGGCTGAGCTGGGGGCCAGCCACAGCAACTTGTGAGGCTCTCCACAACTTAGTGAGACCCTGTTTCAAAATAAAGGATAAAAAATAGGGCTGGGGGTGTAGCTCAGAGGGAGAATGCCCCTGAGTTCAATCCCCAGTACTAAATAAATAAATAAATCAGGAGCTAGCAAACTTTTTCTATAATAGGCTAGGCCATGAACTGTTCATATTTTTGAGCCACAAATCTCTTTATAACCATTCCACTCGGTGGTTTGAGAGCAGCCACAGACCATACCCACACATCACAGACAGTGGTCCAAGTTCCAATAAAACTTTATTTACAAAAACAGGCAGCTGGCTGGAATTGGCCCACGGGGGTGAACCATAGTTAGCTGATCCCTGGAATCAATCAGTCAGTCTCTCTCTCTCTCTCTCTCTCTCTCTCTCTCTCTCTCACACACACACACACACACCCCTCCTTTTTTTTTTTTTTTTTTTTTTTTTGATAACGGGCTACCCTCAGGCACTGGGGTCTTCAGAGTGGCCATCAATCTGAGTGCCGCCCCAGCTCATGCTCCCCGGGCTATGAGCTTCTGTCCTTGGGAAGTTGCCCCAGTCCCTGCTTAGACACTATTTCCACCCTGAAGTGACTGTTCAACCAGCTCTCAACATCAGGCTGTATCTAAAACAGAGTCACTGGCTCTGAAGGAGAAGCGCCTTGGGGCAGCCGAAGCCGGTCTGTACAATGGAGCTTTGGGCTTGCTCGGTGTTCAGTGCTGGATTCTGCTGGATAAGACGTGCAGGGAGACCGGGGGCGACCTGCCTCACCACACCTGCAGCCTGCATGCCTGCTGAGGCGGCACAGGGCGCTGTTTCCAGCAGCACACTGGGATTTTCCAGAAGACGGAGGCTGCCCCAAAGAACCAACTTCCTTCTGTCTTTCCCCCGGGACTCGATGATATAACCACCCCTCCCTCCAGCAGGAAAACATATCCTCTGAGTCAGGGGCTCCTGCTGCCAGGCAGACACCACTGCCCTGCCCACGATGAGATGCCCAACGCCTCCACCCTGTTCTTAGGAAACGAAGAGGGAAGAGCAGCAGCTGTGACCTCCGAGGGGGACCTACCTGGCCGGCCACACCAAGGGTGCAGCAGAGGTACCCGGGAGCCCCCAGGGTCGGGGACACACCCCCCACCTTTCTCTGTGACCTGGAGATGGCAGCCCAGGACTCGGACAGCCCTACATCTCTGAAGTCTTCGAGGAAAGGCACGCACTTCTGCATGGCTTCGCTCACGGGCAGATGCAGGACACCAGTGGGTGGAAGTGAATGTGGTGACTCCTCATTGCTGGGATTGGATTTATACAGAGGCTAGCGCAGCAAAGGGTACCGCACACCGCCACCAATGTAACCCATGGACACACCTCAGCCATGAGGCGGTATTGAGGTGGCGCTCATCCTTCACCAGCATGTCCTCCAAGTCTCACGGTAACCCCCAAGGTAGAAGTTAACATCATCCCACTTTGCAGATGGGGAAACTCAAGCACCGAAAGGTTCTAAGAGAGAGACAACAGCAGCCACGGTTACAATCCAGCCCCCTGGTGCCAGTGCCTACACACTCCTTAATCTCACTGCTTAAAGGACCCCAGGAATCCCGGGATGGTCCCCATTCCAGTCCTCTCCTCCCCGTCCCTCCCCTACCCAGGCCCACAGGTGGAATGAATTGGTTCCGAAAGGTCTTAGCCTTCCTTTGACCCAACCTGCCTGTGGGGAGCGGCTGTGAGGAGAGCAGGCATGGGGACCCCATATCTCAGGACTTCTGTCTTCCTTACTCCTCCAGCCTGCCCCAATTCCCCAGGATCAACAGTTCCCAGGGAGACCTGGAAGAGCCCTGGCGGCTGCAGAGGACCATCATGCAAAGTCTATTTGCTAATTCCTACGCTATAGCTTCCTGTCCTGCCCCTGCCCACCCTGTACCCCAATGGCCCTGAACTGCAGGGCCTCAGCGCCCCCTTACCTGCCCTTCCACCCCCAGTCAGAGGAAGCTGTTCTCAGCACCACTTCCACACCCTGCCCTCCACACCTTGCCCAAGGGCCCCTCTGCCCTGCCCGGCTTCAGCTTTACTTCACCACAGGGAAGCTTGGGCTCAAGGCAGGGGTTTATTATATGTGCCCTAGGGATCCCCCGGGCCTGGTTCATCCCATGTTTGTTGAATGAGAGAAATTTTAATATATAAACAGAAAAATCATTAGATACTGGGATATGACCTTTGTTATCTTACTCTAAAAAGTTATAAAAAGGGAGGCAGAGTACTGGAAACACCAGGCCAATCTGCACAGCTCTACCTATAGACTCCTCTCCTGGCTGGGCCTGCATGCCACACTCTGCAGAGGGAGACAGGAGTCCCACGGTGAGAAACTCCCTTCCTGCACTCATACTCCCCACCGCCCATCCTGCAGAAATTGACTTTTGCTGCGAAAGCCTAGCCTCTCCGGGCAATGAAATCCAGCATCACAGCACCTGCTCCGCCCCAACCCAGAGCAGGTGATGAACTGGAGCTCTTTGTACACCCCCAGGGATGGGGAGCTCACCAAAACAGGGGGCTTCTCCACACACTCAAGTAGAAGCTCTGGGTTGACATCTTGCAGGGCCTTTCAGCCACCCCAAGAGAAGGGAGCCGAGAGAACCCAATAAAATCAAGGATTTGTTTTTCATGGTGCTATGCACTGAGCCCAACAAAGAATGTTAAGAAGAGACTCAGTATTTCTCCAGGTTTGGTTCTCCAACTACCTGCTGCAGGATCTTCCTGGAGAAGCTTGTAAAAATGCAGTGTCCTGGGTCCTACCCAAGGGGTACTGAATCCGTCTCAGGGAGACCTGGGAATCGGCACAAGTGATGAAGTAACCGTCTGCATATTTCACACCAGCAGGGACTGCCTAGCTCCACCTCACAGCCCCATGGAAGGAACGGCCGCCCTCCATGACTGGCTGGAAAGCAGATCATCAGTGAGCTGTCTCACCCACCACTTCACTATTTCATCAGGACCCGAGACGTGGGCGCTCGCACACCCTGGGATGCCTAAGCCTAGAAGCAGACACTCTCCCAACGGTGCTTCTTACTATAATTTTTTAAGCAGCAAGGCCTCCAGGAAGCTCTGGCTGCAGACCAGCTCACTCTGGATTCAGCTGGTTTGGGGCTGCTGCAGCATGGACAGGGAGCAGCTCCAGCTGCTCACTGCAGAGCCATCCTTAGGGAGGGAGACGGAGGTGAGCAGGGGTGAGGGCTGAGGCACCTCCCAAGGGGTTAGCAAGTCCTGCGCTCTGGGGTGGGAGAGGGGTGGCTTCCACCTGCCCAGGAAGGGAGGATCTGCTCCTAGCTGATCAGGCTAGCATTATAAATGATGCTGCAGGCCTGAGAAGGGCCTCGACGCCTGCCATTTCTGACCCCTTTGACCTCTGCACTGTCACTTTCCATCCCCATATTTAATGTTACCAAGCAGATCCGTTACGTTACCTCGTTTATTCCCCACAATAATCCTACGTAGTAGGTATGACTGTCCTCTCCATTCATGGATGAGGAAACCAAGGCTCAGAGACATTAGGTAACTCGCCCGAGATCACCCAGCTAGGCGGTGGCAGAGCCAGGAGGTGGACCAGGCAGTTTGGCAATCAGGTAGCTCCTTGAGTTTTCCCACTTCTACTTCCTCATCTCCCCGGAGGTCTGGGAAAAGTGTCACTGAGCCCTGCAAGTGACCCATTTCACCTGTGTGAGGGATAGCAGGATTAATGAGGCATTTCCTGAGCAAGGAAGGATTTAGGTGTTGTTTGGGGTAATCCTGTCCAGGTGCAGGTGACCTTAGAGTCTACAGTGAGAGCACCAGAATGAAAGGGTTCGGAGCCAGCTGCCTGGCTTTGAACTTTGCTCTGCAACTGTATGATCTCAGGCATGTGACTTGACATTTGTGCCGAGTGCCATTTTCTGTAAAACAAGGATAACAATAGTAACTACTTTACAGGGTTGTTTTGAGGATTAAATGAGGATAAAAACAAAGTACTTAGAACAGCACCTCGCACTCAAGAGGTGTCATTTAACTGCTTGCTGCTCTTTCAAGTATGACAAAATCACTGGTTATGGTGGCGCATGCCTTTATAATCCCAGTACTTGGGAGGCTGAGGAAGGAAGATTGGAAGTGTAAGGTCAACCTGGAAAACTTAGTGAGACTTTATTTCAAAATAAAAAATAAAAAGGGTTGGGGGTGTGGCTGAGGTAGAATGCCTCTGGGTCCAATCCCCATTGCCCCCTGCCCCCCAAAAAAGCCAGGCATGGTGGCACACACCTGTAATCCCAGTACTTGAGTGGCTGAGCTGAGACAAAAGGATTGCAGGACTAGCCTCAGCCACTGCAGAGGCTCTCAGCAACTTAGTGAGACCCTGTTTCAAAAATAAAGAATAAACCGGGTGTGGTGGTACACACTTATAACCCCAGTACTTGGGAGGCCGAGACAGGAGGATCGCAGGTTGGTGGTCAGCCTTAGCTACGTAGTGAGGCTCTCAGCAACTTAGACCCTGTTTCAAAAATAAAGGAAAAAATTGGGCTGGGGGCTAGCTCAGAGGTAGAATGCCCCCTGGGTTCAATCCCCAGTACCCCCCCCCCACACACACACAAAAGTATGACAAGTTGATTTCACATTTATTACTTCATTCGATCTTTATTAACAATTCTGCCTAGTTCACAGGACTGGATGTGAACTAAGTTTGTCCCACTTCACAGATGAGGTGAGTGAATATCTGAATTCTCTGGTCACTTCCCAGGCAAGGGCCTAGCTTGCATTTGTCTCTTTGAGCGGTAAGGCTGTCTTGATTTGTTCTGTGGATTCACATCTAAAGTCAAACAGCTGAAAAGACGTCCATGAATAGCTCCAACACAGTACACACACCAGAGAGCAGACATTACTAATCAATCTCAGGTCTCTTTCCTGCTGAGCCAAGCAGAGCTTTGGACTCTCCAACACAGAACCCTGGACAGTCATTATCAACTGATCACAGACAGAAGATAACCAGACCCAACCATTCCACTGGTTAGACAGAATCTTCCATCCAAACTCAGGTTATTTCTAAATTTAGTCATGACTGGGAGACAGGGTACTCACAGCCTAGTCCATGTCCTACATATGTCAACCTCCCTGCAGATACCACCCACGAATTACAGTGTCCCTGCGGGCAGAACATGATGATCACAGCAACGTCCATCTCTTCCTACATTTGAGAAACGGCTCACCACAGACGCCTTGCTTGGAGTTAGCCCTGCAGCTCAGCGCTGTGCCTTCCAACTCACACCAGCACATGTTCTAGCACTCTGCATCAGCAGGTCCTCCATGGGGCTGTGGACACCAGTGCTGTGTGTGAGGGGCAATTTATTACCAGCCATATTTAAAAGTCCTACCCTGGAGGCTGACTTGGCGTTTAACATAAAAGCGGAGTGGGTCAGTGGGCACAGGGTGCTCTAGCCCCCCATCATTTCTCTGAAGAACAAGACCTCCCACCCCAGGCCCCATGTGTAGTCACACAAGACCCACATTCACAGTCCTGCTCCAGTCCTGGGCAGTCAGAGAGCCATCTTTCTCCGCCATCATGATGTGCTTGGGGCTGAACATATGCCCCTAGTCCAGGCACTGAGAGCCAGCCCAGGTATGTTAGCTGGCGTGACTGGAAAAGAAGTGCTCTCCTGTGGTCACTGCTAAGCTGATCTGCTGATCCACAAGAAACCTTGTGGCTCCCCCCCACACACACACTGACAGGGAAGAGCCTTTGGGAACATGGAGTCCCCATAGAGGAAAGCAGGGTTGAGTGATGGAGCTCCAGGATCTAACTGAACTGGAACCCTGTATTTTCAGTTATGGGAATCAACAACTGATTCCTTTTGGAGGGATGACTTTGAATCGGCTCTCTGTTGCTTAGAACCAAGACAGACCTGACAGCTAAACACATTCTGACGTGGTATGAAAGAAGACAGCCAGCAGGCACGTGGTCCCCAGGGCTTCTCTCATGCCACAGCTGTTGGTCATCTGGGCATGCACTGGCGAGCAGACCCGAGTTCTCTACTGTCACATGTGTTGTAGGAAAAAAGGTTTTCAAGTCTCTGACCATAACCCAGTGGCTTTCTTCTAATGATTCTGGGCATCTAATAAAATGGGTAAGACCTCAGGCACGTGGGTTCCTGCTCTGTTTCTCAGGCCTGGGAGAGGAGTCGGCTTCTACTGGGAAAAGGTGTTTATTTGTTCTTTCACCAACATTTACTGCTGTCCAGTGGTCTCCCTCCCACCCTGTGAATTCTCTACCTTCTGGGCTACTGCTTCCTCTTCCTGGCCTCTCAACCTAGTCCTGCAGAATCCAAAGCAGCATGCAGCAGGGGCCAGGCATGAGGCCACCCCATGGCACGGTGTGCGGGAAGGTGTGTGCCTAGACTCCTGCCTCTGTCCTGGCTCCTCCCCAGTGAGGCACCTTCCCATGAAGAAGGGGTACGAGCCTTGGCCCTCGCCTTCTCTCCACTATAAGCCAAGCATGACCCAGACCCTGGGCAGCTGATCTCAAAGAGGTGGGGGAAGGGTCATCACACCATCTATTCTCTGGCCTCAGTTAGTGCCCACCCAGGCTGGGGTGCCACCAGCTCTTGACAGTCACAACAGCAACCCACAAACATACCTGGACCATGCGTGCCACACCTTTCTGAGAACAAAAATGGGAGCCTCTGTTCTTATGCATCATGAGGGGGCCTGGGGTCCTAGGAGAGGCAGAGTAGAAGGCAATCCAAAAGCAAGACAGGCTCTGTGTGAATACCTAGCACTCAGAGATAAAACAGAAAAAAGAACTTTTCCTAACAATAAATATTATGAGACATTTGAACTGTTTAGTTCCAACATCGAATTGGAGGGGCAGGCATTTATTGGGTGCTTACTAGGTGTCAGTACCTCTCTTTTTTTAATTTGGTACTAGTAATTGAACCCACAGGTATTCTACCTCTAAGTTATATTCCCACCCACCCTTTTTTTTTTTCGGTACTAGGGATTGAACTCAGGGGCATTCTACCTCCGAGCTATACCCCCAACCCTATTTTTTATTCTTTATTTTTGAAACCGAGTCTCACTAAGTTGCGGAGTGCCTCACTAGGTAGCTGAGGCTGACCGCGAACCTGGATCCTCCGGTCTCAGCCTCCCGAATGCTGGGATTACAAGTGTGCGCCACCACGCCCGGCACTATTCCCACCCCTTTTAAGTTTTTTTTTTTGAAACAAGGTCTCACTGAGTTGCTAAGGGTCTCTCTAAGTTGCTGTGGCTGGTCTCGAGCCTGTGATCCTCCTGTCTTAGCCTCCCAACTACTGGGATTACAGGTATGCATTACCATGCCCAGCTAGGCAGTCTCATTTGATTCTCCCAGCACCTTGAGAAGCAAAGGTGCTTATGTCATCCCTGTGTACAGATGACAGAGCCAGGTTCAAAGAAGCCAAGGTCACCCAGGCAATGAGTGATTTGAGCAAGAGTCCAACTCGAGTCTATCTTGCTGCAAAGACCATGCTATAGCCCCTTTGCTTCTTTCCTATCCTACCTGTAGAACTAGAAGGGTCCTTAGACAGGACATCTGGCCCCAATTCTGGTGCAAAGACTGAAGGGCTGGCCGCAGAGAAAGAGTACTGCCTGGAACTCCTGTTCCACCACCCAGGGCGAAGTTTCCCTCCAGACCTCCTGAATTCTGAGCATCAGTTCTTGTAAGCAAGGGTCAGCTGGGAGTATGCAAACACTTTCTTCTTTCCTGAACCGTGACTTCAGTGGTAAGCTGCTTCAGGCTCCTACCTGATACAGGATGAAGATATAGTAGTAAGAGAAACATGGAGCCCACATCTGGTCGGACACGGGAGACCACAGGCCAGGTGGCCAGAAGGCAGCGAGAAGAAGCAACCGAGAGACACCTGCCCGGCCAGAGTGGGGGCCGGGGGACCCAGGAGGGATGAGGGCAAAGCACTCCAGGTCCTGATGGGATTCTGGACCACAGGAAGGTTGGCCTTTGCCCTAAGATCACAGGCACTGCTGAGGGGGTTTCTGTGGGACAGACGTGACAGGTCTGACACGTGGCGATGGCACAAAAAGGATGGCAGGAGCCCCAGGGGGTTGGCTGCTCCACAGGCCCGTTGAGTGATCGTGGACTCTGGGTGAAGGGAATACAACAAAGAGAAGGGCTGGGTCGGACTATCTGTGATCTACATTCTGGGGCAGGACTGAGGACTCAGTGATGGGCAGGGAGCGGGCAGAGAGTCAGGGAGGGCTTCCTGGCGGAGGGCCTCCGCAGCCGGGTGGGAGAGGAAGAACAGAAAAGGACCATGAGCAGCTCCCTCTCGGACTGGCTGGGTTAAGTTCCTAAAGGCAGATGAGCGGAGAAGCCAGGGTCTCACGCTCGCCTGGTGCAGGCCAAGCCAACTTCAGAGGCAGGCGGGCTGCGGAGACAGCCACTGCCATGCTCCTGTCTATATGAGACTCCATGGCACAGTCACACACACCCTCCTCTCATCCTCAGAGCACCCCTGTGAGGCTGAGATGGGAGGATTGCAGGTTCGAGGCCAGCCTCAGAAACTTAGCGAGACCTCGTCTCAAAATTTAAAAAGGGCTAGGAGTGTAGCTCAGAGGTGGAGTGCCCCTGGGTTCAATTCTCAGTGCCCTCCACCTTCGCATACACACATCCCTGTGAGCTGATGTCTCCCCATTTCACAGAAGAAAAGTGCGAGAGATCAGCTGCTCTGCTGACTCCAGCCCACGCCTTCTTTAGGGCCCCATGCAGTCATGGTTCAGGTCACTCAACCCCTTCACATTGACACCTCCTCTCTCTGTGAAAAACTGCACAGCCTTGGCTGAGTGCCTTCTGGCGAAACTGGCACAGGGGCTCCGGGGGGGTGGGGGCAGGGAAGGGTGCAAGATACTTTCTGTAGTCTCATTTATAGCTGCCAGTCTGACAGGAAATTAACTGATTGACTTTTGGTGTGCTGTATGGAGAGGGACAGGAGGAGAACGGATGTGCCCCAGCGTGAGGATGGCCTGAGGGGCCAGTGGTCTATCACTCTTATTCCAGTGTGACATGAATGTGGGTCCCAAGAGTCCCAGTCTCACCTCAGGCTCTGTGGCCCAAGCTTGTGCCCTGACCTTCTGGCTCTGAGCGAGGAACCTCTGGCTGCCTGCACACAAGCCCTTCTTCCCGTCCTCCCTTGCGCCCCCCTACCTCCGTCCCAGCGGACACTTGGCATGCCCCCAGGGGCCCACTGGGAGTCAGGAGGGAATGCCGAGCATCTGGCCAGAGCCCAGCCCAGCTCTGCGGGTTCACATTAGGGCACCTGCTAATGTGCAGGACCCTGGGGCCGGCAGCCCCGTGATTGGCTGGCAAGGCTGGGCACCTAGCCATCCCAGCACCCAGGGCCACATGACCCCAAGTTCCAGCTATAAATAGCTGAGAACCTGTCGGCCCCCCTGCCCGGACCCAGCCTCCCCTCCCTCTTGGCCAGGAATGAAAGGGCGCCTTGAAACGGAGCAGAGGCCTAGATACTCAGCCCGGCTGTTCTGGGCCCAAACCTTCTGCTGACCTCAGGGAAAATAGTCCATTCTCTAGATATCCCGGGACTTGTCAGCTGTCCAGGCCCCACTCGGCCCATGTCTTTGCTTCTTCCTCCAGCAACTATCCTGGTATAGCTACTGCTTTCAGCCCCCAGATTTCTGAGTCATTTGGATCTCATTTTAATAGGCTGCCACCAGCCAGGCATTCATTATAAACCCAGCGCCCGGAGAGAAGGAAGGGTACGTGTGTGCACAGTGTATGGGGTGGGATGCTGATCTTTGCAAATAAATAAATAAATAAATAAATAAATAAATAAATAAATAAAAGCTTATTTATACTTCACCCGAGATCACATAGTGAGTAAGTGGCAGAAAAGGGATTGCACGCCCAGGCCAGGCTCACCCCAACCTGAACCTGGTCACAAGCCCAACATGGTTGATCCAGCGTACCAATATGTAAGGTTTTGCTTATGCCATGTCCGTGGTCCAGAGTGCTCTTCTTGCTTCTCTCTCCTCTTAACCTTCTCCTGCCCCTTTCTTGGGCCTAGCCCACGACCACCTGCACCAGAAACCATCCCAGGCTAATGTAACTTAGCTCACAGCTGTCCCAAACCCCACTCACTACCCGCCAACTCACACTCCCCATGATGCACCGACTAAGTTACTCGCTTGGTGCCGACCAAGGATGACACTAATGGTTATTTTCCTTTATTTAGGAATGGCAAATAGATCTGCCTCACAGGTCAACTTCTATCCATTAGAAATAGCTGTCATGCTCTGGGTAACAATGAGGCCGTATCTCTGCCAACATCAGCAGGAGAGTGTGGGGATAGATTGGTGATGTCTGCCTTGGCAGAGGGCTACATCACCACTCAAGCCAGGTTTGCTTTACATGAGAATAGGGATGTCCCCCTCCCTGCCTGCCACCCAGTGCCAGCATGGGGGCAAGCAGACAACTAGGAGGGGAAGAAATGATACTGACTCCTTGCTGGCTTCAGAGGGGGCAGCACACAGACTCACTAGTTGTCAGCTCTTCTAATCTGAACAATATGACTCAAAGGCAGGCAGGCAGGCAGGCATCCTTTCTCCTTTTCACAGGAGGAAACTGAGTCCCCAAGTCATTCAGCAGGGCCCAGATCCAGGTCACAGAATAGCAGCCACCCAGAGCCAACAGAAATCCTCCAGGCTGGTGCCCAAAGGACAAAGGACAGCCAACCTGTCAGGTGACCGCACCATGTGCCTTCTTACAGCTCCCATGACAGGAAACTCCCTACTGTCCCAGGCAGGCCAGCTCATGCCACCCAGGAGCAGCTCTGCCCACCTGGAAAGTTCCTTGCTAACCCACACTGGAACCTCCCTTGGGACCTCCATTCCCTGCAGCCGCCCTGTCCTGGGTAAAATATTTGCAGTGGCTCCTGCACCCCTCCAAAGCTCGTGTCCTCTGGGTCACACACTGCTGCAGCAGTCACCACTTGGGAGACCTGGTTGAAAGGCACCTAGCTGTTTGGGGTTTTTTGTTTGTTTGCTTTCATTTTTTGGTACTGGGATTTGAACCCAGAGGCAGTCAACCTCCGTCTATACCCCATCCCTTTTTTTGTTGTTGTTGTTTTGTTTTGAAACAAGGTTTTACTAAGTTGCTGAAGCTGGCCAGGAACTTGCAATCCTTCTGTCTTAGCTTCCCAGGAATTGGGCTTACAGGTGTGTGCCACCACGCCCTGCTCTGACTTCTATTAATGTAGCCTAAGGTCAGAACTACCAATACTTGAGCTTCATAATGCTTCATGCTATCCATCCTCCTACCTCCACACAAAAATATCCCTCCTTTGCTAAGGATCTGCAAAACTAAGCTACCAAGAGTAACAGGTCATCGAAGCAAGAAGAGACCCTCGTTCAAACCTCCCACTGGACACAAGGGGAGGGAGAAGGCCCTGTCTCAGGTTTCTGTAGAGAGATAGTGGAAAGCCAGATTAGACCCCAGGTAGCATCCCCCCAGGCCAGACTCTACCCACCAGACACCGAGTAATACCTGACTTGAAAGCCTGCCCCTGAATCCAGGCCAGGCGGGCCAGGTGGAAGCCCCAACGGGGATGAGAATGCAAACCCTCCAGCCGGGGGCAGGTCTTGGCCACCAGCGCCTGCTGCCACCCTCCCTGTGTGGCTCACCATGAGTCAGAAGTTGTGGTGCTTGGGATTGCAGCCTGCACTGCTCCACCCTTGCGAGGCTCTGCTCCCCCAGTCCTGCCCCCCCCACACTGCAACAGGAACAGGCTTTGCACCTGTAGGTGGGGAGGTCACCCCAGGTTCCTCTCCTTCCATACCTCCAAGACCCAGATTTCTTCTCAGCTCCTCCCTCTAAGGGAGACCCCTGGCTGTCAGGCAAAGGGTGATAGGAAATGGGGAGGGGCTGGAAGGGACTCCATCTACCCCTGTATCAAACGTCACAGAGCATGGAACCCCCATCCCAAATACCCAGGGCAAGACACCAGGATGCAGGGGTGGGTGCAGCACTGTCCAGCCTCTCCTGCAGACGGTGTGTAGGCCACACCGAACTCCATCCGAGTTCCCTTTGTGCTCTTTCAAATGCTCTTTTGTTTTTGTTTTGTTTGGTTTGGTTTGGTTTTGATACTGGCGATTGAACTCAGAGCAATCTACCTCTGAGCTACACCCCTAGCCCTTTCCATTTATTTTTAAACAGGTCCTCACTAAGTTCCTGCATGCCGGCCTTGAACCTTCAATCCTCTGTCTCAGCCTCCCAAGTAATGGGATTACACACATGTGTCACCACCACACCTGGCCATCATATGCTCTTTCTTGCCAAGAGATCTCAAAGTCACTCCCCAGAACAAGCCTTTTCTGATGCCACCCCCCATCTCCCCATCTTGTCCACTCTGTTGCCAGGTTTCTGTGTCTCCAGAGAGCCCCAGGTTCCTCTCCTTCCATACCTCCAAGACCCAGATTTCTTGCAGCAGCCAAGGCCATCGTTGGACCCTCGGTGCCTGGTATGCAGTAGATGCTCAATAAAAAACCCCGGAAGGCACAAGTGCTACAGTGGTGTCTAAGGTGGTGGGGTGACACTTCAGGGTAGGGGTACCAAAACTTGACCTCGAGGGCAGAGGGGCAGGTCCTTCCCCAGACACAGGAGAGGACATGCCAGGCATGGAACATACACTCACCCAAATGAATCCTAACACCCTTACCTCTATGTGGTGTGTGTGTGTGTGTGTGTGTGTGTGTGTGTGTGTACTAGACAGAACCCAGGGCCTCTAGGTGAGCTCTACCACTGAGCTGCACTCCCAGCCCCTCACCTGTCTTAACATTGGGAAGACAAGTTGGCAGGCTAGTGATCTATCCGAAATGGTGTGGGCGAGACAGTACAGAGATGGGATTAAAAACTCAGAACTCTCCATGGGCCATGCTCAGATTGTCCTGGAAAGGAGTTTGGACTTTATGAGAAGCCAACAGAAATCCCAGGAAGTCCTGGAGAAGAGTGGGGAAGGGGGCCTGATGGGGGGGGCTCTTTGTATTTATATTTGAAAGCTAAGTCTCACTGAGAGTTACTTTCTAGGGTGCCTACAGAGTAAAAGACTGCTCTGAGAGTAAACTTCCCACACAAACACAAACACAGACACCAGGCCCAGGTCATTGTTCCTGTGACATATTTCTAGAACTTTCCAGATAATCTTTCCACTGAATCCTGGAAACTGGGAGGATGGTTCATGATCATACAGTCTGTCAAGCTTCCCTTTTTTCAACAAGGAAACAGGCCCTGAGTGCCAGGTTTTGCCTGAGGTCACCCAGTTGCAACCAGTAACAGATCCAAGCTCTAGAATGGGGTGCAGTCGGGGACCCAGGAGGAAGGGAGGGTAAAGGGCTGCGCCCTGTGGGAGGAGCAAGCCGTGCTCTCTGCCAGCTCTCTTGAAGCTGGAATTGAAGCTCATGGATCCTAAAGAAAGCCCTGGATAGTCAAGCTGCCCAAAGATGGTCACAGGCAGTCTAGGGGGTGGTGAGCCCTTTGTGACTGGTGGCCTCAGATGTACCCTCCACCCTGTGACCAGAGAGCCTGGCCTCTGTCCTGGGCCTCTTCCCACTGTCTGCAGCGTCTCTCGGGCCTCAGAGACCTTTCTCCTCCTGCCAAGTTACAGGCTGGGGGTAGGAGATCACTGACATCCCCCTGGCCAGAAGCAAGGTCCCACTCACCACACTACGCTCAGGGGCCACCTCCCTGCCATTGTGCCCTGCAAACACCCGGCAGCTGCTGGAACCAACGGACCCTGGATCCCACATGTGAGCAGCCGATTCTGTGAGTGTGTTTTAAGAAGAAAGGCTCAAAACCTCTGCTTCCTAGTGCTCCCCTCTTGGGAAGCTGGAGGCCCTGGGGGAGGATGGGGTGGTGCGGCCCTCCTAGGGAGACAGGACCAAAGAAGGCAAGAAGTTAGGATGCAGGGGGAGGGACACTGCCAGCAGTTTCCTGTGGAGACCCAGACTGTAAAAGGAGTGAAGAGGCCTCCGAGATCCATGGGGGACAGGCAGTCACTTAACTCTTCCTGCCCAGCCTGCGTGGGAGCGCAGCGGAATTTCCCATCGCATTCCTGGGCTGGGAGCCAGTGGGCCCCCTCCCACTCCTGGCCTTACTACGAACAGGGGTGGGGGTGGGGGTGGGGGACAGGAGCAGCCAATGGCCTAGGGGGTGGTGGCTTGGGGAGGAGGTGGGAGCAGGAGAGGACTAGGGGATTAGGGCATGTGTCTCTGGACTTCTCTCTGAAGAGCAGTCTCCACATCTGTAAAGTGGGCAGGGCATGCGTGTGTGTGCGTGCGTGTGTGTGCGTGTGTGTGTGTGTGTGTGTGTGTGTGTGTGTGTGTGTGTATTGGGATAACTGGGAAAATGGCTCTAAAACCCAAGGCACATACTAAGTGCTCAGTAAATAAATAGTAGATGAAACAAAACTGCCTTAGCAACAGCAACAGACTGGTTCGAACCAATTCAGTGCTGGCCATGCCACAACCCCCTTCAGAGTCTAGGGCCCAGCACCTGCACAATGGACTAAGCCTCCCTCCGTGGACTGGGAAGTGCTGCCCACGGGGAAGTCCCTGCCCTGCCACAGAGAAGTCAAGCTGGGCAGAGGGCAGGCGGGGCCTGGGGGCCAGGAGAGGTGCGTACAGAGTTCAGGGGGCCTGGACAGCCTCGCCCTGCCAGCTGCCACAGGGAAAAGGTTACTGGACTGTTCCCATCACCCACGGAGAAGCACGCACTGCTGGAACTTGCCCGACGCCCCACAGCCAGCCAGCGTGGTGGGGACTGACGGCTCCTCCACTGCTCCACCTGGGGTTCGGGTGGGTCACCCCCACCCCCGCCATCTCCATGGCTTCCCAGCTGCAGCCAGCACAGCAGCTCACCCAACACTCTCACACCAGGTCCACCTCATCCTCAAACCCAAGACCCCCTGGGGTGCGCTGCTGCCCGCCACAGGGCGTTCCACCCTGACACAGTGATTTGATAGGGACTTGGGGTGCTAAATGCATGGGACCATTCCACACCACGAAAAATGGTCCTGCCAGAGAAGCTTTTGGCAGCCCTTTGGGGAAACACTGCATTTGGGCAAACTTTTCACAGTGCAGAGGGGGAAGCCAAGGCCCAGAGAGGAAGAGCAATTTGCCCATGATCACACAGCAAACCAGCAATGGAAATGAGGCAACAGTTCAGCTCCTTTTACTCCCAGTCCAGGCCTCTTTCATCACCTTCCCTGCCCACGCTCTGCCCGCCTTTTCTATGATACCTATTGCAGTTAGAACAGAGTGCAGAAGGGGTCCCAGGGAAACACTCATGTAAGGAAGCTAGTAAAAATGAGGACAAGGTGGTGTTAGGGTAAGACAGAGAAGAAAGCAGGTGGTGGGAAGAGGGTGGGCAGTCTGTGTTCTCGAAGCCAAACACTAGTGGGCAGTGCTGACCTCAGACAGCATGGCTGCACTGGGAGCCCACTAAGAGGAGGCCAGAGAGGGAAAGATGGTAGGACGCTATTAAATATTGATTTCCATTTCGCTTGATTTACTGTCCTTATATAGGCGCCGAACGCCTCAGCTCCCTCCAGTGTGGGCTGGGGAGAAAGGACTGGAGGGAGAGAGAGAGAACGGAGGGCAGAAAGAGCCCCAAAGGCCGGGGATGAGAAGTGCCAGAGATCCGAGTGCTGAGCACGTCCTGGCTCCCTGTGACAGAGGAGCAGAGTGGCTGTCACCCATGAAGCCCTGCACACAAGGCAGCCCCTGCAGCCCTCTCCAGACCTCTCAAGTGCTGCTGGGCTGCCTGGGCGGGAGGCCTCCAGGACTCGTGTAAAGGGCAGTGACTTGTTAGTCCGCCTCAGTCCAGCCACCCAGTCAGCTCAGTCATGACCTTTACCCTGTCCCCGAGGCCATCAAACACCTCACCCCAGTATATCCGCCAAACAACCTGGGCAGGGGGCCGGCAAGGGCAAGCGAGCCCCATTGAAGGAAAACTGCAAGTCCATGTTGACGATGGGGACCAAAACCAGGCTGCACCGTCCATCCATCTCCCCCGCCCCCCCAAGGATTCAAAAGTGCTTTCTCAGAGCTGCAGTCACAGCTTCAGCAGCAAAGTCTGCAAGGGGTGAGAGTTCACCACGAAGTGCTCCAGGCTGTCAGAGCGGAGCTGCCCCGCCCGCCTACACACCCTACACACACCCCTCGGCAGCCCTGAACACACCCCAAAGCAGAGGCAGTTCTAGATGGAGTCGCGCAACCAGTTCCTCCTTGGCATCCACCCTAAAGCTGGGTGCCTGCTGCGGCTCTCCCCAATCTGACTCTGGGTACAGATGGCTCAGCTAAACAAGCCCATCTAGACCCTAGGAAGAAGACAGGCACTGAGCTCCTGAACCAGCAGCTCCAAGACTCCCTGAGCTGGTCCTGGAGAATCTCAGTCATTTTCTGAGAAAGCCAGCCAGCAACCGATCACACATGGGACCTCGTCATGCTCCTCTCAGAAACTCTGGCACCCGAAATAGGGCCTGACTTTTAAGGGGTGTGGCTGCATGTTGAATAAATGAACAGATGTCAAAGCTGGGAGTTAGAGATCATGCCCACCCCACCCCCGGCCCCACACACGCCAATGCTTGGAGGTGATAACTAGTCAGGCGGGTGGGTCACCACAGGGCCAGAACCCAGAAGGATGACAGGGCAGCCAGTCTTTACTGGGCCCTACTGTGTTCCAGGGCCACAGCTAAGAGTGTCTTCCCTTGATCCTGTCACTTCAACTTTACAAGCCCCAGGGTATGTACTGGTCCTTTCTGCAGCTGAGGGGACAGGACTAAGTGCTTTAGCAAGCAGCAACACTAGCCCGGGCCCACACTTGAAAACCTCTGCTATGGTGACCCTTCCCTGGAGCAGGATGGGGCTCTGCCAGCTCCCTGCCCAGGGAGGCTGCACTGTGCCACTCCTGGCTTCTAGCTGAGTCTAAGATGCCCATGTCATCAGGGTCTCTCCCCAGAGGGCATCCAGGTCAGAGACAAGAGGAGAACCCAGGACCAGCACCTCATCTGCTCTCCTAAGTGGTGCAAAAATGGCCAAACAGGCCACGCTCGGGCTGGAGTTCTGAGGTTCCCTGCCAGACACCGCCTTCTCCTGACAGGTGTACAGGGAGCAGGACAGAGGGCGCTGGGCACGCTGAGTCCCATCCACCACCCAGTCCTCACAAGGGTCACCCTCAGGTTGGCCAGTCAGGTCCCTCCTGCAGAAGCTCAGACTCAGCTTCCCACCCAAAGGCCTCTCTGGACTCCTCCAAGGCTGCTCCCCCACCCCCACCCTGGCTTGGTTTCCAGCTGTGGCCCTCCCGCCTGTTCAGTCCTTTCCCAGCTGTTCTGCCTCCCACTACCATGCCATCTGGGCCATGCCCCTCTCCCCTGTGCATTTCTACGCTGACACATGATTACTGCCTGTTCCCCCCACCCCAGCCCTTTCCAGGAAGGCAGGGATGCTGGGCATCGTGTTCATTCCCTCAGTGCTGGCAAATGGTGGGCACTGGACAGATTATTCAAGGGAGATAAATCCAGCAGGGGTGGGGGTCGGAAAGGTACAGAAAGGTGGAGAGGTCACGACCCCCAAGAGCAAGGGCCAAAGAAGCCCACATGGGCAGGGATGATTCAGG
>PVLC010003367.1:0-98365 GCA_004027655.1 Graphiurus murinus | reverse complement strand
ACATGATGTACCTACACAATCATAACAAGGTCACTCAATGAAGTGAACCTTAGGGGGAGGGAGGGGGAGGGAACGGGAATGGGGAGGGAATCGGGGAAGGGGTCAAATGAGAATTGTGTGCAAATATGTTGTTAACAATTTGTACTTAACAAAGATGTACGCTATATTGCACGAATTACTACAATAAAAATTAAAAAAATTAAAAAAAAAAAAAAACAACAAAAAAAAACACACACACACACACACAAAAAAAAAATCAGGACGATCAGATTCATAAATTGATCCTATGATCAATTTAGAATGAATGAATGAATGAATAGTAAAACCATGAAGACAATTTTAAGATTGGAAACATAATTACATAGCAATACTTCCAAAAGACAAGATATTCAGCTATATAGTAGATGAGTAATTTTTAAAAATTCATACTGGTTAAAACTCAGCTGAAGAAATTTAGGTAAGTTTTTTTTTTTTTTGTAAAATTTCTGTTTCATTATTTGTAATATATAAAACATTGCCACATAAAAATGTGAAACTTTCCCTCCTATGATAATTCCATTCAAACAGAGTAATTATTTTCTGTGGAACGATTTCTCCAACTCCAACAGTTCACATTTAATATTTGTTGGGTCACTCATGCTGGACCAGGTACTGAATTCAAATTTTATATAATTTAACCCTAACAGAACCTTCTAAAGGAGGTATTTTTATTATTTCTAATTCACCAATGAAGAACTAAGTAATTTTTTAAAGATTAAACAACTAGGAAATATCAGAGATAAGATTTAACTCATATACCCATATATTCTGACACAAAATTTTCTTTTTTTTTTTTTTGTGGTATTGGAGATTGAACTCAGGGGCATTCCACCTCCGAGCTATACCCCCAGCCCTATTTTTTTTATTCTTTATTTTGAAACAGGGTCTCACTAAGTTGCAGAGGGCCTCACTAGGTAGCTGAGGCTGGCCGCGAACCCAGATCCTCCCGTTTCAGCCTCCGAAATGCTGGGATTACAAGCGTGCGCCACCACGCCCGGCCAACATTTTCACAAAATTGCTTTTGTGAAAAGTATTTTAAGAACTTATCAAATCCTAACATTATAATTTGGCAATCAGTTTTAATCATTTACATTACAAAGAATTCTACTTCTTATATTCTTTGAGGACACTAATATAGGTGTTTCTCCTACAAGTAGCCACATCTTTTCAGATATTCTAAGATTCATTATATGACCAAAATATCATCATCTTATTTGCTTTAAACACCCT
The DNA here is from genome assembly GCA_004027655.1 of Graphiurus murinus. Classification (NCBI taxonomy): domain Eukaryota; kingdom Metazoa; phylum Chordata; class Mammalia; order Rodentia; family Gliridae; genus Graphiurus; species Graphiurus murinus. Next base: position 97,096 of record PVLC010003367.1, on the reverse strand, counting down.
ATGAAGGACAGAAACCTTTTATTACAAAGACTGTTGCTTTCCTATTTTCTTTTTAAACAATGGATTCCCACTAAATTCATGACTTGAAATCAACAATGGAGAAGAAAATTCTGGTTTGCCAGAATTGGTCCTTTCCTTGCTTCTTCATATTTATAATACAGTTTAACCATTATTAATAGTTATTAAAATGCTCTATGTACTTGATTTTATGTTGGATATTGTAGATTCAGCAGTTCACATTTAAAATCTAAAACAGGTCAATTAAGCTTGTATTTAAAGTATCCATTTTCTAATAAATCAGCATGAAAAGATCTTAATTCTTATTCAAAGGATAAGGACCAAATCAAATATTTTCTCCTTCCGTAAAACCTGTTTTAGTTATGGTGGAAAAAAGAAAAATGAATTCTCTATCTTCATGAGTGCTGCATATACAAGGATCCCACAAGAAATGCTGCAGAAATCACATAACTTCAAAACATTCAATTGCTTAAGAGCTGTGGAATGGTGTTGACCTATATCTAAAAGAAAAAATGAAACAGACTGAAGAGCATGTGTGAAAGTTGAATCTCCTAAGATGTCAGTGGGAACTCTGTGGGGTACAGAGTAAGATGAAAAATCATTGTAACTGCACCAAGAATGTGGCTTCTCACATAGTGCAATAAGAAATATTTTGTTAATGCTACCAATTTACCTTATCCTAGCTAAGGGTATTTTTTACAATATAGTGTGTGTGTGTGCGTGTGTGTGTGCGTGTGTGTGTGTGTGTGTGTGTGTGTGACAAAAAGTGCTAATTTTTAAGTAAAGATCTATGAATAAAGAAAAATAGGACCTATGATTAAAGATAAAGGAGAATAGTGAAAATAGTTTTTAATATGAACACAGAAGACATAAAAATGATTACAGAGAATATCATAAAGGATTTACTTAGCTATAGTGCATTGAAAAGAAAACAAGAAGGATGCATGAAATGCTGAACATTCATGTATTCAATGCTGGCTTTATGGGATTTTTCAATACATAATTCTGAGAGAATAAATTCTACTTCTTATGATAGATTGATATAACAAGAAGCTAAGAATTCTAAAACTATATTAAACTATTGTCTGTTGATATAATCCCAAAATATAATCATTCAATTGGATTACTAGAGAAGTATTGGCGAGAGTTTTAATTATAACTCCATTCTTATAAAGAGCAAAGGGAGGAAATTTCCAACTGTAAGAAGAATTTAAGGAATTATCCAGTACATATGAGCTAGAAACTCAATGTGATTTTTCTTTTATAAAAATATGTAGTCTTCCTTGAAGGTATGAACAGACTCATATTAAATAAAGCCAACATCTTTACACTATTGACCATAGAAATTTATGGCTGGCCACTATGGCACTGATGTTTGCTACTTCAATATAGGATTTGTAGTGAAGTTTTTATATGTGACTTGAATCTTGATGAAGTCAGAATTTTAAACTTAATTCACTATACTATCTTATTTGTTTCTTTAGTAACTCTTTGTCTTTATATTAGATTCTTAAACTCTTAACAAAACCCGATATTACCACCAAATTACATTTATATATTCAATAAGAGTAACAAAGTAGATTTTATCTCCCTTATAAAAGTTAACTGAAAATAAAATTTCTGTAACAGGATCCAATGTTTGTCTCCAAGGATTTTTTTTTAACTTCAAATCAAAGAAAGAAAGAAGTGGAAAATATATAATTTTTACTTCTCATCAAGTAATAATAATTATATTAAGGATACTACTACTAATAATGGCCAAGATTTATTATGACTTACCACATATCAGACACTGCTTCTTGTCAGATTAGTCTTGATTCATGTAATTTTTATGGCACTATGAGTCAGTTCTCTCACATCAGTAAAGGAGACTTTTTCCTCCCACTAACAGAAATTCCAACTCAAATCATTTTCCCAGTGAAATTATTTATTAACCTACAAGAATCCCAGAAATAGGTGGTATGATGGTCAGCCCAATAATTTCATTAGGGACTCAGTCCTTTCCACCTCTCTACCTGCCATCCTCCTGGGAGCAAGGGACCGGAGAGAGGCCTTTGACCTCAGAAGGACTTACCTTCAAGTTCACATTTGTTATAATTGAATTGTTTCCCCAAAAAAGATATATTGAAGTCCTAACCTGCAAGACCTATAATGTGAGCTGATTTGGAAATAGGGTCTTTGAAGATGTAGACAAGTTAGGATGATATGATTGGGTTAGAGCGAAGGCATTATGACCGCTGTTCTTATAAGAAAACAGTTGTGAGAATAATGCCATATGAAAACAGGAATATGGAAAAGATGGAGAAAGAAGCAGAGATTAAAGTGACTCAGCAATGAGCCAAGCAATGCCTGGGGCTGCCAGAAGGTGGAAGAAGAAGGAGGCATGGTTTTCCTAGTAGTGTTAGAGGGACCATGACCCCACCAACACTTGATTTTGGAATTCCTGCCTCCAGAAATCTGAGCGAATACATTTTTATGGTTTTAAGTCACCCAGTTTGTGGCACTTTGTTATAGTATTCCTAGAATATTCACATAGCTCCTACCCTTACCCTAGACAGTTATAGTAGTGCCTGCCACACCTAGCTGTAGTAAAGGACAGATGCAGAAATAAAAGTATTTTTCCTTTGAGTCACATTCTTAGGATAAAAAACAATCAAAATACTAACCTTCAAATAGAATTCTTTCAAATGCCCAATTAAAGTAATGATCAGTAAGAGTAATGAGATTGTCATATTTTGCTGGGACTAATCATTTTGGGTAAAATGGCTATTAGAGAATCTACCACCTTAACCATTACTGCTTCTGTTATATGCCTATTGCAGATGAGAGAACTGAGGTTCTGTAGATGAGGTTACATGGTATAAAGTTGAAAAGTCAGGTTTTACAGTCAGGGCAAGTTTCCTATATCACACGGTAGATAAGTATACCCATCAGTACATTGATTTGTACATTCAAAGTACAAAGTCCTATTTTTTATAAGTTATACTGTGAGTTCCTTCACTTTGTTAATACTCAAGGGAATTGAACATAAACATTTATGTAAAGCACATTGAATCTCCTAAATTAAATTCAGTTATGCCCTAGTTTTCGAGGGAATGAGGAGCTGCTTCTTTATTCAAATACCAAATCCTTGATTCATAAAATGGTTTTCTCGTTAGGGAATATGGGTGGCATGATGTCTTAGTTCAGGGTGTAATAAACAAAATACCCTAAATGGGTGGCGAATAAAGAGAAATTTATTTCTTACAGTTCTAGAGGCTGGAAATCTGAGATCAAGGTACCAGCATGGCCAAGTTTTAATGAGGACAACCTTCTGGGTTGCAGATTTCAACCTTCTTATTATATCCTTACATGCTGCAAAGAAAAAAGATATCTCGGGTTTCTTTTATAAGAGTGCTCATTCATAAGCACACCATCCTCATGATTCAATGACTGAAACTTCCCAAAGGTCCCACCTACTAATACAATTGCATTGTGGTTCCAAGTTCAACATATGAATTTCAAAGGACACAAATTTTCTTTCTTTCTGTTTTTTTTTTGGGGGGGGGGATATTGGGGATTAAACTCAGGGGCATTCTACCTCTGAGCTACACTCTCAGCCCAATTTTATTTGTGAGTTTGAAATAAGATCTCACTAAGTTGTGGAGGGCTTTGCTAAGTTACTGAGACTGACCACAAACCTGTGATCCTCCTATTTCAGTCTCCCAAGTACTTGGATTACAGGTGTGCAACACCATGCCTATCTTTAATTATTTATTTTGAAACAGGATCTCACTAACTTGCTGAGACTGGACTTGGACCAGTGATCCTCCTGTTTCAGCCTCCTAAGTACTGAGATAACAGGAATATGCCATGGCACGTGGCTAGGGGGAGAAAAACTTTCAATCCACTAAACATGAGGAAAGCAAAAAAGTAGAAGATATTTTAGAAGAGTGTTAGAAAAAGCCTACATCAGCAACTGAGTAAAAAATCAGGGTGGGAGAAAAAATAGTATTTGAAAACAGAATGATAAAGTTGAAGAAGAGAGAAAACAGTGAATAAAAGTCATAACTAAGTTATTTCATTAATATTATACAACTCACTGTGTTATGTGTATTCTGAAGATTTATCTTTTTTAAATTATAAACTCCCAAATCATGGTCCCATGATGGCATTGGTTTGAGAAGATAGCTAGCTTCATAGCTAGCTTCAATAGATGGCTGCAATAAGAACCATATTTGAAGTTTTACTTAAAATATGTATCAATAAAAATATGGAAATGTGACATAGATACTTCCATTATCCATGGTGTATATTTCAATTTCCTTTTTTAGTTTTAAATTTAAAAAAAAGCAAATAAACAGATGTTGGTTGCTATTTGTGTGCGTTAGGCAATGATGTCTAGAGTAATAGGATATGACAATCTGACCATACCAGAATTACATGATAGTCTAATAATACTCTGACTGTTGAGGGCCCACCACCACAGATCTCCTTGTCAACACTCTTTTCTTTAATTTCTTTTATTCAATGCCCCGACTCTAATCAAAATCCCTTAATAGCTATTATTGCTTATCATTAGAAACAATCTGATAGTTTTAACAATGCAAAAAGGAAGTTCTATTTTAATAGGAGATTGCAACTGATGTAACGACTCTGTAAGTAGGATAGCAGGCATCTAGAGTGAAATGCTGGAGTCAGATGGCCCAAAAACTATGCAGTAGTGTCTCCCATCTAGGGCTAGTCTAACTCTAGCTTATATATTTTCAAGTTGTTTGACCATATCATAAATTTTTAGAATATCTTGAAATATGATAAAGATAGTGTCATCTCAAGAATTACTACTGTATAAGTACTTGTTTTAAAACTCCATACTTCAAATATGATATAGACTGAACATAGCCAGTAGTTACTTGTGGGATGCATTCATATATGAACAGCACTATTAAAAAAGAGTCTAACGAATAGATGAATAGGTTACTTTAACTTTCATATTTACATTTGATAAGCTGAAATAAATATATGTGTAATAGAAAATCTCTACCACAGAGGTTAGTGTGGTTGCTAAATGCCATGATATTCCCACAAGTGAAAGCGTTCCAAAGAGCTGCAGAATTCACTTAGGTGAGGGCAAAGAGTTAGAGTGTTGTATCTTTAATATCAGAATCTGTAGTATTACAGGTAAAAGCAACTGGCAAGGTATATAATGTTTTTTATCAATAGCACTGAAAACCAAAGCATCCTTAGTAATGCCTGCCATAATTGATAACCTTTACACACTACATTATGTTAATTAAATCTTTCAGAAGACACCAAACTATCATAGCAGGCCTTTCTGGGTCAGTGATCACCACACACAGCATTATGTCTCTTACACCTATTTTCAGTGAAGCCTGCAGTAATTGATAACCTTTACCGCACCCTTGCATTGGTCAAGATATTCAAGCCCCAACAAACTGGCGCAGCATATATTTCTGGATCAATGACTATATGAAATACTATGCACAATAGCACACCTTAGTAATGTCTGAACACATATTGCATCCTAGTGAGAACAGTGTTTATAAATAATAGAATGTGCTTCTTGAAGGTATGCATTTATTCTACTTGCCAGTGCTAAATGGGCATTTTCTTTTTCAAATGAACAACTTATCAAAATACACAGAGCATTTGAAAGCAGCATTACTGATTGGGTTAAGCTTTCCTTAAACTACTTGGTTTAATTATAATGATTAAGCTGCCTACTGGGGAGTCAATTTTTAATGACTTAATTTAATGTGCTGTCCGTTAAAATGTCACCTTGTGAAGTTTTTCTTTATCCTGTTATCAGCTTACTGGACATCCAAACAACTATAAACATCATCTGAAAAGAAAAAAATAAAAACAGCTGTTGAAGCAAGTACGCATATTTATCTAAAAACAGAAGCATAATATAGCTTTATCCCCTTAATACATTATTTTCTGAGTTAAGGCTCCATTTTGAGGTGATAAACAAAGGACTAAAATAATAATCACAGTACACCTTATATTCACATTTTCTTTAATTTCAGCCCTGAAAACTCCTGACCTACATCAGCATCAGTGGTGTACTGAAGACCATTTCTACTGCTCAAAGGGGTCCAGTGTTAAAATTCCAAGCTGGTTGACATATTGATAGCCTGAATTTTGCCATAGTGAGTGTATTTGTACCAGGAAAGTCCCCCCAAAACCAAAACAACAATAACAATAACAAAACACTACAAATCAGAACTACCCTCAGAATGGGCTGTTAAAACATTACTATCACAACATGGCCTATAGCAGACCAGTATCAAATTCAATAAATATTCTTAAATTCCTTTGTGATTGTTATGTTAATTTATTATTCTCTTGCCCTACCGCATATGTTGACACTGTAATTTTTAATGTAACTGTCTTTATAGATAAGGGCTCTAAGGAAGTAATTAGGTTTAAATCAGGTCATGAGGGTAGTGTCCTAAACCAATATAACTAATGTCCTTAGAGAGACAAAGCCAGAGATCAAGGGTGTATGTGCTGGAAAAAGCCGTATGAGAACACAGAAGGCAGCCACCTGCGAGCCACAGAGAGAGACTTCAAGAGAAATCAAGCCTGTCATCAGCTTTTTCTTAGACTTTCAGCCTCCAGAACTGCGAGAAAATAAATATCTCATGTTTATGCCACTCAGTTTACTGTATTTTGTTACAGCATCAGTAGCAAGCATTAGAGAGCATGAGGAGGACTGATATGTACAAGCCACAACTCATAATCTAAAAAGAGTTGTTTATTTTGGCATAAGACATATGTGAACACTATAATGAAAACACGTTGCATATGTATGGGGGGGTAAAAAAGAACAGGACTGTACCATATGGAGAGAAAAAGCAACTGGTTGGGAAAGTAGGGTACATGGAGAAGGTGGCAAATGAGCTGGATCTTAAATCTAATTTGGATAGGTGGTGATAAATAGTAGCTAAATAAAATCAAAGGCAAAGAGGTAAGAAAAATATAATATTTTTAAATTTATTGATACATAAGTGTTGTTACAACTTGGGCTTATTATTGGTGATTAGTACAGATTAATGTTTTAAAATGAACTGGTGAGCCAAAAAGGGCAAGGGTGATGCTGTAAGAGGAAGGAGACTGGGAGGCCATGCCATGATCACCAAGCCAGCAGAGCTCAGAGCTGAGCACAGGTCCTGGAGCCAGGAACCCTGTGTTTAGGTCATAGATTCAAATAATATTCCCTAAGACATAGGTGAGCAATACATGTCAATATAGGAAGAGTGCTTGGATTTGTGTTCAGCAGGTATTAAAGTGGTGTATACTTACTAAAGTGAGAATGGAAATGGAAAGCATATGGACTTGAGAGATGATGACTGTATTAGTTTGCAATGGCTGTGATAACAAATTACCACAGACTGGGTGGCTTAAACAATTTGATTCATTTTCACACAGTTCTGGAAGCTAGATGTCAAAGATTAAGGTGACTGCAGGGTTGATTTCTTCTGCGGTCTATGCCTTGGCTTGAGGATGGCCATCTTCTTTTTTTGTCTTCACGTGGTCTTACCTCTGTACTGCTGCTTCCAAATTTCATCTTATAAGGACACCAGTCAGATTGAATGAGAACCTACCCTGGTGATCTCATTTTAGGTTACTTATCTTTTTAAAGACATTTTCATCAAATAGAGTCATATTCTGCATCCTAGATATTATAACTCCAGTATATGAATTTTAATGGTAAACAACTCAGCCCATATCAATAACCAATAGAAAGTTAGAAAATGATGTAATCATTTGGATGTTGTAGAAACTGTAAAAAAGAGGGGAGAAGCAAAAGCTGGTTCCAACACTCGGGTCTATGAGCAGAATTATCTGAAGGAGAATAAACACTATTCATGAAAAGCACAAACAAGAGCCACACAGATTCAGCTTGTAGTCCCCACTGAGCTGAAACGTGGAAGGAACATGATCACTTTCAATCTCAGTGAATTTTTCTACAAGTAACAAATTTGAAATACTTATTTTGTAGTATTGCTGGGGGCAATTCAATGACACAAGTTCTATAAATGTATCTAGGGTGATACAAGGCACAGAACAGAAGTTTAGCAGATATTGTGTGGTTTTTGTTTTTTCATCATTATGTTACATGTTTGTATTATAATACTATGGGAGGGAAAAATGTCAAAGCATTCCCTAACCAGTAACGTTTATCTCAACATTAGAATTCGCCTACCAAAAGTTACCTTTCCGGATGCTATTTTAAAGGAACTTCCTTAGAAAGTATATTTACACATAAACATATTCATCCCCAAGCATTAAGGGAACTTACTGAATTGATATAAGGGGGAATAATGAAAATAATGAGCTGGGTGTGGTGGTACATGCTTGTAATCCCAGCATTTGGGAGGCTGAGACCAGAAGATCTGGGTTCGTGTCCAGCCTTAGCTGCACTCCGCAACTTAGTGAGATCCTTTCAAAATAGGATTGGGGATGTAACTCAGAGGTAGAATGCCCCTGAATTCAATCCCCAGTACTGAAAAAAAAAAAAGAAAATAATGATAAAATTTAACAAAATTATTCTGGCATTGTATTTATAATAACAATTATTCCTCTCTAAATACAATAAAAAGTGTTTATGTTTATACTAAATCTTAATTCCATATTTTTCTCCATATTCTATATATTACTTGAGCAATCTTATTCTTTTTTCAAAAATGATGAGGAGAAAGTGACCATAATTTGTCTCAAAAATGTAAATTTAGCCGGGCGTGGTGTCACACGCTTGTAATCCCAGCATTCAGGAGGCTGAGACCAGAGGATCTGGGTTTGAGGCCAGCCCCAGCTACCTAGTGAGGCACTCCACAACTTAGCGAGACCCAGTTTCAAAATAAAGAATAAAAAATAGGACTGGGGGTGTAGCTTGGAGGTAGAAGAATTCCCCTGAGTTCAATCCCCAGTACCGCAAAAAAAAAAAAAAAAAAAAAAAAGAATGTAAATTTACCAAAATAAATATTTTTGTGTTTGTTTATGTAATACTGGGGATTAAACCTAGGGCAGGGTTCTATCTCTGAGCTATATACTCTGTCACACCCTTTTTAAATTTTAAGGTTTTTTTTTTTTTTTTTGAAACAAGGTATAACTAAGTTGCCCAGGCTGGCTGGCTTTGTACCTGAGATCTTCCTGCTTCATCCTCCCCCAATACAGGCACAGTTGCAACTAGCTTGATCTTAGCCAAAAGGCTGAAAAGGGATAAAATAAATATTTTAAAACTCAGTATTTGAGACTTTGCTTAAAGTTACAAGCAATAAAAAATATGCAATGTTTAAAAATTGCACTTTACCATTAGAGTTAATTTAGAATGAAGAACATATTTTATAATTAAATGATTTGTGTAGACAACGTTTCTTCAACTTATTCTCTAGTCATTATGCTATAGAGATACTGCCTATAGAGTTCAATATAGTAATATGCTTTCTATTGAGAATTGTTATAACAATCTGTATATTTATAACTTGCATATACAAAACCTTTCCGTCCTCCTTTTCATAAAAGAAAGCGTTCTCATATAATTTATAAAATATCTGTTTTTCATGTATTTAATGGTACTGACCATATTTGTGTTTTAAATTTGGGGAAATGGATACACATAATTGAAAAGTTTAAATTTCAAAGTATTTGGTTCTAATCATTTAAAACTCTATTTTAGTGTCAGAATTTATACTTTTTCTTAAAGTATGCCCATAATAATATCATTTCCTTTGATATCTCAGAATTATCTTTATTTAGCAGATATTCCACTCTAGTTTAGAATAAAAATGAATTCAGGATTGAGTGAGCTATATAGTGTGAAGATGATTATCATCTTCTTATAAAAGTGTCTTAGGGTGGAGCTGATTATCATCTTCTTACAAAAGTATCTTAGAGTTTCATGTTTTATTGTGTCTGTATGCCTGAGTTTTTGATGTTTGTTTCCTTACTGGGCTCTAAGCTGCCTTTCATTCTTCCTTTTTTTTTTAATCTTCTTTTTTTAAATTTTTACTTTTTTACATTATTTTTTTATTGTAATAATTCATGCTTTGTATGTATACATCTTTGTTAGGTACAAATTGATAAAGACAAATGTGCACACATTTCTCATCTGACCCCTTTCCCAATTCCCATCCCGCTCCCTCGCCCTCCCTCCCTCTCAAGTTCAGTTCAGTGAGTGACCTTGATATGATTGTGTAAGTACATCATGTACCTTAGGATGCCCCACCCCCGTCCATCCCCTAATTTTCATTGGTGCATTGTAATTATACATCACAGTAAGGTTCAATGTGATACAAACATACATGCACACACCTCTTGCTGTGTTTCCCTCTGAATTCCACCCCACTCCCCTCTACCTCTCAGTACGTATTAGTGAGATGGGTAGTGGTACTTTGATATATGGACACAGCATCATTTGAACTACGTCTTCATCAATCTCCTTTTTTCCTTCCCAACCTCCCTCCTCCAGGCCCCTTCTACTATTCTACTGGTCTCTCTCCTCATTTATCTGAAGTTCCTTTGGTTTCCTATTTTCTCTCTAGGTTCCACATGAGAGAAAGCATATGACCCTTGACTTTATATGCATTCTTCTGATTTTCTTTTGAAGAAAGGAAGATAGTTCATGTTGAAGAAAGGGAGATAGTCCACAGATACGCCGCCCTCTGTAACGGAGCTGACTTTCAACAAATGTGGGGAATGGAAGGGGACTGTGATGTGGCAATATTGTGGGGAAGAATAAATGGAGCTGCATATGGCGTATGACAAGCACCTGGCTCACAGATGTAGTGGACTGAAAGGACACACTACATTTGTATTGACTGTCCAACGGCTTTCCTCAGTAGTGACAGCTGGCCTCTGGATAGACGAAATTGCCAATATTTCAAAATATCAGTACATTTTAACAATATGAGATACAGTGAGGTACCCTGGAAGAGTCTCTCAAACTCCTTCCTCACTGGAGGCAAGAAATAATATCTGTTGTACGTATTCACCTACTCCATGAAGAGAAGTGTGGGATGGAAAGGTGTCTGTGAGCTGTTAAATATTACCACAACTACCACTGAGCCTTTTCAAAATATTAGAGTATGAGTTACTACATTGTCACCTACAGTCATTTCATGTCCCCTGAAGATTCTCTAACCTGTGGTGAAGAATACATTTGAAGATAGGTAAGCATAAAAAATCATTAAAAAAGCAATGGAAACCACTTCAGCCAGGAATAGTGTTAAAAAACAATTCATAAAAATAACAAGTGTTATGTGCTTAGGATCTGATTGTTTGGATGGGACAGAAAACAAAGGAAATGTTTATCTTGTTTTTACTCTATCAGTGAATCATTGTAACTATTTTGGCAACTAATCTACGTGTCTAGTGTCCATGTAGCATGTTAAGAAATCAATTTAGTTTCCTGAAAACTCTACTTTTATAAATTTAGATTCCTTGGGTTTACCTCAGAACGACTAAATCAATTTTTTGAGAATTCTATATCTTAAATAAGTTTCCCCTGTGGTTCTTATGCATATAAAATACAAAAATTATAGCTTTCACGCTGACCTTATTGTTTCTGGATTTTACTTGTGTTAAATCATCAGAGTATAAAGGAATGCTTTTGTACAGTGTGCTCCAGACTCTATATAGGGGTTTCAGTGCATATGGTGCTAAATAAGCAACGAGTGTCCATGAATTCATTACAGTGGGGAATAGGGCATACTTCTCTGCATCACAACTCATTCAATCAATACTTATTGACCATCTATGTTGTGTTAGAGGATAAAACAGTGTGCTATTATGTGTTGAGGAAAAAACAGTGAGCAAAAGCAGACCCTATTTTGCTCTAATAGGATGTTATGGGCTTTAGTTTTATATATGAAAGTCCTCACCACCTATGTGAAGATACATGGAGATGGTGTGAAATCATGCACGTGTGCCTGCAAATACACACATACACACACACACACACACACACACACACACACACAAATTTGGAAGAAGCCTGAATCATAGTAGTACTCAATATATTTTTAAACATACATGATAAAATGTATATCTTAGCATAGAGCTATGATATTTATAGAAATCCATTTGTGAACTAGAAAATTTATAATTCCTTAATCTCCAGAAAATGTTGGCAATGATAGGAGTTTTCTCTGTGGTTTTCAAGAACCACAAACAGTTTAAATAACTGGCCCAAGGCCAGACATCTGGGTAGCAGTCCTCCTGAGCTTGATCTTGTACATCACCCATAGGAAGTAGTGTCCTCTGACCATACAGAGAGCTTTGCTATAGAAATTGTACCTGAGTCTTTCAGGTTATTTTCTTTTGCTTTTTTCCCCCATCTTTGTTTTTTACACATTTTAACTGATGTGAACATGAAACTTGAGGGGTTTGATGTGAAATGCAGTAAGTAGATATATCACCTTTAACCTCACTTCTTCTATTTTTTTCAAATGCATATGGAGTATAGTAGGAATAAATAAGGATTTCCCCACATTTCTTACTTGGCACATTGAATTTGTACCTCATCCTAAAGCAGCATTCTTGTTCCCTATGTGAAAACCATCCTTGCCCCTCCTGTAGAAAGTGCTATGATTTCTCTTAATTGTCCCAGCCAGTCAGGGGTATCTGTCTTTGTGGCATCCAACTAGGCTTTGAAGGAAGATTCCTGCACAAAAAAATCTTATCATCTGTGTTCAGTGGCCTCCAGTGTTGAGTACCCTCTCACTCTAAAAATATCATTGTCAACCCTTCCTTTCCCATTGTGCTGGCGGAACAACATTTATCCCTACACATTCCTTTTAAACAACAACCCTCGGGCACATCTCAAAGTCTTTTTAGCTATCAGCAGTCAGACCTTCTTTTTCTTCAAACAATCGTTCACACTGGGTACTTCTTAGAGAGTGTGTTTGGCTGTTCAAGCATCTGCTCCTTCATCCTTTAATTGGAGATCTTGTTTGAGCCCACATACTCTCCTTTTCATGCGACCTGCATTATGTGATGACCTTAAATTCTGTTTTCCCATATTTATTTATCCTTCTGAAGATTCTTTTAACTCCTCTTCGTTCCCCCTTTGATTCCTTATGTTCTAACTCTTCCCCTAATCTCAAGTTCTCTGTTCCTTCCCCGTGCTTGTGTTCTTTTTACTTACACCCTGGTTCCAGCCACACTGGGGCTGTTATTTTCATCCCTTTTAGTCATTTCCTCCATTAATTTCTTCACACGTTCCCCTCCACCTCCCTTTCGTCTTCTATAGATTTCAGATAAAACTATTTCTTCTGAAGGAAGTGTTTTATAACTCCTTTTCTTTCTTCAAGGTTTTTTTTTTTCTTTTCTTTCCCCTGCTGTTTTCTTACTGAAACCTCATTCATCCCAAGCTTCATCGTGGTTTCTTCTCCTTTTGTTCATTACAGTAACTTGACATCCATGGTCTTTATTCCCCCTTCTCTCTGAAGCCACCCTCCTCTCCATCCCGGGAGACTTCCCTGCCTCCACTGTGGCAGATGTTACTGCTTTCTTATTTCCCTTTCCTTTTTTATTTGGAACCCTTGAATCTTTCCCATTTGTGCTGGACTCCTTTTTATTGTGACAGGCACATATGCAGTTTGCATAGGTATGGCCTTTTTCCCCACAAAGCTTGCATATGAATCCAATTTCTAGGAAGCATCACTACACCCTTTTTCTCCATAACCAAAATAACACTCCTTTCCACGAGTTCCTTCTATTTAAATGGCTATTCAAACACACACACACACACACACACACACACACACACACACACACACACAGGCACATAGGCAGTCACACGTGGCATAGAGGTTTCCCATACAAGCCAAATCCCTTCTCGAACTAAGTGGTACATCTCATTGTTATTTTGCCAGTTTTATTTTGTTACGCATATCAACATTTAAATTCATCATCCACTTTTAACAAAAAGTATATAAAATGAAAAAAATCTAATTATGAACAAGGTCCCTAAATTTGCTTTGCTGAAGAGAAGCAATGTTTTTATCTCTGATATGCTAAATAAAATGACACAGTTTTCTTTATATTTCCAGTTCTTGTTCTTCTCTACATGTTACTTCTAGAGCCAATGTTATCTATTGATTTGCAGATATTGATTTTATGGGATTTTCTGTCTCTTTTTTTTTTTGGTAGGGGGTTACTGGAGATTGAACCCAGGGATATTCTACCTCCAAGTCATATCCCTGGCCCTTCTTATTTTTGTTTTGAGACACAGTCTTTCTGGGTTGTTGAGACTCTCCCTACATTGCTGAGGCTGTTCTTGAACCTGTGATGCTCCTGTCTTAGTCTCACACATATTGGGATTACAGGCACATGCCAATACCCCCAGATTTGATTTTCTTCTATGTGAATTTGAAGTCAACTATCCTCTTAGGTTATTCTATATGAATTACTGACTAGGTTCCCTTTATGAGGCCATCTTGCTGAAAAGCTTTTTTTATTCTTTCAGAATGAGAAACACACACACATATACACAATTTTTTTTAAGTTTAAACATTTTTCCTGATACAGTCTTAGAGTAATAGCTTAAGCAGTAAGCCTACCTACCAATCATCTAGTTGAATTTCCTCCTTCATTCATTTCTTAAAAGAAGAAAAATCCTCCAATGAAAATAAATGTAGACATTCTTAGTGCCTTTACTATGACCTTAATGTTAAAAACAATTAGGCAAAACAACTTTGTTTCCTTTTCTACTTCTTCTTCCCTATTTTCTTTCTTTTTCTCCTTTTTAACATATTGATTTTTGAATGCTTTTCTAATTCCGTCAACATTGTGACTGAATAAAATCAAGATGACAGAAGAAAATACTGCATCTGTTATGTCCAAATTCTGCATTTTGGTTTCCTCTGTAGCTGTTGCAACAATTCTTCCCTCTACACTGCAGCACACTTCCACAAAGCTTGGTTTATGGACCTGGCTTGCTTCATTATCTCTTATCTAAGGTCACATTCTCATCCTGTAGTGTCCTAATGTCCAAACCGGATTCCTCTCACCACATGCCAGCCATTGAGTGAAGGAAATGAAGAAGCATTCATATAGGGGGTAGTTTATGTATGTGTCTTACTAGGTGTTTAATTTTCATTTTACTTTTAATTATTGAGGTTTATTTTTTTATTTTTATTTTTATTTTTTTGCGGTACTGGGGATTGAACTCAGGGGCATTCTAGCTCCGAGCTACACCCCCAGCCCTATTTTTTATTCTTTATTTTGAAACCGAGTCTCACTAAGTTGCAGAGTGCCTCACTAGGTAGCTGAGGCTGGCCGCGAACCCGGATCCTCTGGTCTCAGCCTCCTGAATGCTGGGATTACAAGCGTGCGCCACCACGCCCTGCTCAATTATTGAGGTTTAGATCACTCGAGTCAACTGGAGTATCAGGGAAATCTTCCTCAATATGCATACTACTTCTGTAATGTTATTAAAGGGTGTATTGTTGCTCCTTCTTTGATAACTGAAATAGAAAACCAAGGAGGCAGATTGAACTCATCAAGAAAATCAGTGAAAGCTCATGACTAAATCCTGGGTATGTACCATGGTTCCAGTTCCCTAATGACACTGAAGATTCTCACAATTCTACTCTCTACCATGTGTGATGACAAAAATTACTAAATTGTCTATACAGTTTCCAGTTTGGCATGTGTGTGGGGAGTGAGTGTTGAAGGAGAAATCAAAGGAAAGAATGGTTGAGTGCATTTATATAATTGTACTGATCAGATTATCAAGAAGATAAGTAAATATTCTGTTTCAAAATAAAATAACAAATAACTCTAAATATGTAGTTTTCCATCAGGTACAAATATTTGATATATAGTGTAGAGAAATATTTCAACTATTTTCAAGGAAATATATGTATATTTTAAAGTCAATAAGAACTCAATTGCATATAATTCAATAAATGTAATATAGCTAATATTAATTACATGTTAATTGTAAGCCAGGTAACATGATTAGTAATGCATGCGTATCTATGTTTATAGCAGCACAATTCACAATGGCAAAACTATGGAACCAGCTGAGGCGTTCATCAACAGATGAATGGATTACAAAATTATTGGACATACACACAATGGAATTTTACTCAGACATAAAGAAGAAAAAAATCATGTAATTTTCAGGAAACTGGATGGAAATGGAAAATATTATGCTAAGTGAGATTAGTCTCAAAAAGTGAAACATTGGGTGTTTTCTCTCATATGTGGAAGCTATGGAGAAATTGGAACACAGAGGTACTCTAGACAGAGGAGAGAAACATTAATGGAGTGAAATAAGGGACCTATCTGAGGGAGGCAGGAGTGAGGAGGAAGACTTGAAGAAGGAAGCACTTCAATGGACATGATGTACATACACAGACTTATGAGTGCTCATCAGAGTGTGGAGCCCTGGAAGGTGGGGAAGGAGAAGGAGTTGGGTGGGAACTGGGAGAGGGCTCAACAAGTGCTGTGTGCACGTATGCCTCTATCATCCTTAACTTGATCATGATATATGAGTACAATGCACCAATTAAAAAAAAGAAACAAGCCGGGCGTGGTGGCGCACGCTTGTAATCCCAGCATTCGGGAGGCTAAGACCAGAGGATCCGGGTTCGCGGCCAGCCTCAGCTACCTAGTGAGGCACTCCGCAACTCAGTGAGACTCTGTTTCAAAATAAAGAATAAAAAGGGGCTGGGGGTGTAGCTCGGAGGTAGAATGCCCCTGAGTTCAATCCCTAGTACCGCAAAAAAAAAAAAAAAAAACAAGCCGGGCGTGGTGGCGCACGCTTGTAAACTTGTAATCCCAGCATTCGGGAGGCTGAGACCAGAGGATCCAGGTTCGAGGCGAGCCTCAGCTACATAGTGAGGCACTCCACAACTTAGCGAGACCCGTTTTCAAAATAAAGAATAAAAAACTGGGGATGTAGCTCGGAGGTAGAATGCCCCTGAGTTCAATACCCAGTACCAAAAAAAAAGAAACAATAAAAATACAAATAATTAAAAATGCTGACAAGGCTATGGGAAAATAGGAACTCTTATGTGGTGTTGGTGGCAATGGTAAGTTAGTACAACCACTATGGAAATCAGTATGGAAGTTCCTTAAAAGACTAGAGATGGAACCACCATAGAATCCAGTTATACCATTCCTCAGTATTTTTCCAAAATAATTAAAGTTAGAATTCTCTAGTGATACTTGCATGCCCTTGTTTATAGCATCACAATTCACAACAACCACGTAATGAAACCAATCTAGGTGTCTGTCAGCACACAAATGGATAAATAAAATGTATTTACACACATTGGATTTTTACTCAGCCATAAGGAAGAATAAAATTATGCCACTTGTAGGAAAATGGATGGAACTAAAGACTATTATGCTGAGATCAGTCATTATCAGAAAATCAAGGTTTATCTCAGATATGGAAGCTAGAGAGAAAATGGGGAAGAAAAAGGACTTCAGAAAAAAAGAGGAGAGAGACCAGTAGAATAGCAGAAGAGCATCAGGGAAGGAATAAGGGAGGGAAAATAGGAGGCTTGAGTAAGGAAATATGTCAGCAATGTTATTTTTGTATCTATCACTGCCAATTTCACTAATACTTTTGGGTAAGGAAATGGGAAGTGGGGTGGAATCCAGACAGAAACACACCAAATGATGTGTCCACATATGAATGTATCACTTTGAATCTCACCGTGATATATAATTACAAGGCACCAATAAAATTATTAAATATAAAAAGTAAAACTGACATAGCAATTAAAAGTAAATAAATGTATTGATGATCTGTTTTGAAGACACATGCAAAATACAATGAATTACTTGAAAACATATATTTGACTAAAATATATCTCTTGTGTTATAAATAAAAAAAAGAATACAATTTTATCTACATAGAGTGTAAATTCCCACAACCCACATTCACCATGCTACCCAGATAGAAAATAATAATAAAAAAAACCCCTTGAGTTACTACAGTTGAGTGCCCTAATGTTGTTTATCATAGTGATTCATTTAATCCTGTATGCTTCTTGGGAACTACTAAAGCTAAAATTTACTTCTTTGAAGTACTAATGAACAATAAAATGGCTCATTTTATTAAATTTATCATGCAATATACAACACATACCAGGAACAGACATACATGCCTTGCTTATAAATAAGGGAATCTGTAAAAAGGCAAGTGCATTTCAACACTATAAATACCATTGAATTGGAATTTCATATTTAAGATAATTCTTTCAGAGAAGTACTACTAGACTAAATAATATTTGAAAGGCCATAGATATTCTGATAACATAGACAGGATACTGCTAGTCCAAACCTTAATGAGCATATTAACCCTGGTCATGAGCAATCAAACTGTGCATGGCTGAATAAATTCAAATACATTATGATGAATGAGTTTTTCCAAATAGGAGTATATTGGGCCTTCTGTGGTAAGATTGTGGCCAGATTTTGTCTTCATGGTTGTCCTGTTATTATCTATTAAATGCAGGTGAGGCCAGTGACTTGGAGATAGTGCCAAGAGTGGAAGGTAGATAATGAATTCTTAAAGTGTTAGCACCATTCTGACAGCATGAAATGTTATATTCCTGACTGAGAAACTCTAGCAGCCTACACTGGAAGATAGTCTACAAATGCAAAATTATCTATCCAGCCATCTGATTTTAAAATACAAGAGAATGGCATAAAAGGGAATATTCTTGAAATTTAAATTACAGAAAAAAAAAAACAATGGATATACTTAAAACAAGATCGAATGTATTATTCAGCACAAATTCAGAGTAGCACACATTAGTTTTAGTGTACCCTAGTAAGTAGAGAGATATACATGTATTGTATATTAAGAAGATTTTATACTAAAGTTGAATATAATTAAGACTACTTAGATTAACAAGTAAGATAATCTTCTGTATATAAAATCAGTTCAAGTCAAGGTCTGTAAAAAAAAAAAGATAATCAACTGCAGTAATTTTTAATGTTAGAAGCTATAAATCATTGTAGATTTTTTTTCCTTGTAATGGTTGCAGTGAGCTATAGTTCTGAGTCTGGACAGTTACATGTATCTTGGAGCAAATCCAGAGGCACTAGATAAACCTTTAACTAACCAAGGTAATTATGCTTATTTCCTTTGGAATGTACTTCTTGAAATCATGTTTAGTTTTCCTTCCAATTTTCATGACATGTTTATGGAAATCAACTATAATTACTTAAGGTTTCCTTTCCTTGCCAACCAAATAATTTTTAGTGGTATTTTGTACTAGTATTTGTATCTAAATAATGACTACTCAAAGAAATTGAGTACTAATAGTTATCATATGATTAAATATCTGTTTTTCAGACTCTTTAATACTATTATGAATGGTATTTTAAAAATAATTGCCACAATGTGTACACCTAATTTCTGATTGCCATGTTGTAACTTATTTAAAATAAGTGAAAATAGTATAAAATAATATCAAATGCACTCTCCTTTGACCATGTTTTATGGCCTACAACCAGGGAACAGCAATTCCTCAAGTCATGAGAATTTTCAAAACAGCAAAGTAAGTCCAATTTTGGATTTCACATTGTAAGGAATCTAACCATTAACTAATGGAAAGATACTATATTTCATCAAAATATTTGCATTTATATAGAGTTGTTCTAAAATGAGGAATATAGCATATGTAAAATAAATTGGTTTATAACATTTTGAATGTCTTAATATTCAGAGGAAGATTAATAGCTTGCTAAATATATTTATATGATATTACTAATTGTTGGGTTTTCCCTTTAACAATAGTTTCCAGCCCAAGGGCAAGAGCAAGACAGAGCAGACATAAAGAATCCAAACACCACAGTTTTAATTTCTGGCATTCACAGCATTTAGCAGTCGATGTCTCAAAGGAAAACAACTACTTTCATTTTTGCTTCCTGCAGCCACCCTGTCAGGGGAGAGGTCTGGGCTCAGAAAATGCAGCTCATTAAAATGAAGAATTTTCCCCGACTTTGATATTCACAGTTCACTGGGGACATACTACCTGTTCACTGAGCTATTTTGTCTGGAAGGGGGAAGCAACACAGCGGACTATACCTTAATTAAACTACCTTAATCAAATTCATTAGGTCCCTAACATTTATAAAACATGTTGAGTTATGAGAGTGCTATTCTTTGTGTGTGTGTGTGTGTGTGTGTGTGTATGTGTGTGTGTGTGTGTGTATATATATATATATATATATATATATATATATATATATATATATATGATGTATTTGAATTGTGGAGTTTTCTCTTTCCCTTATTTAATTGGTACATTGAGCAATATTTAGAACAATACTTTTCATGTGCCTCATAAGTGCCTTTCTGGCATGCAAGGTACATGCTCTTTGTATTTTCTTACAAACAGCTACTGCTGCCTTCAGATGAGTGTAGCTATCTTCTAAGCCTACACAAATTATTTAGTCTTAGAGTGAGAATAGAAGATTTGTCATTCAAATTAAACTTTATTTTTAAAAAAGTAGTCCTAATGTTCTACCACTTACTTTATTATCTTGTTGCAATTGGGGTAGAAGGCCTTAAAACAATTCTCACAAAAATAGAGCCTGTCATGTTAATACACACTCATATCAATATACCTACTGGGCAGTAATTGATTATATTACAGATATTGGCTTTAGGCTTCTAAATACTTCTAATTGATTTCTGTAGGCAGGTTAAAAAAGAACCCTTACTGTGCTTCCTAAAAAAAAAAAAAAAAAAAAAAAAAAAAAGTTCTGCCTTTTAGCAGTGTGAATAATTTTGGCTCTGTTGATGATTTGGCTTTGTAGTTTCTTCTACATTCCAGCAGAGAAATTAGAATAGCTCAAGAAAAGTCTAATGATCCATACAATTCTTCCTTTGTATACAGATATTCATTTATACTATAGCCAAAAAAATTTACACAAGTGTATCAGATGTTAATTTAGTAAACCTTTAATAACTAGGATTTACAGAGTGAGAAATTAGAATTCCTTAAATTTTTGGTTGAACAATCTTACAGTCTATCTAGAAAGGATTAACATTTTCAAAAGTTCAAGATATGTCTATTTTGCACCACATGGACTTACTGTTTGCAGAATAAAAAACAACTCTGTATAATGAGGATAATTCATCTCTACTAAGTTGTTTGTATTTGAACTATTATATATATTTACATAGCATGTTTTGGAAAAAATTATCAGAGAAAGTGAGTAGATAAAGATAAGGTAAAAGATAAAAGGGCCAGGTGGAGACTGATGATGTTGGCTAAAAAAAAAACCTGTGGAAGTCAATAGAAAAAGATGTAGAAATCATGGTGTATCATATGGTTTGGATCTGAAATGTCCCTCCATACCTCATGTGTAATCCCAGTACATGGGAGACAAAGACACTCGGAGCATCACAAGTTTGAGGCTAACCTCCCTCAGCAACTTAGTGACACCTGTTTCAAAATAAAAAATAAAGTAGGTATAAGTTTGTGAGTATAGCTCAGAGGTAGACTGCACCTAGGTTCAAGATCTAATACCAAAATAAATAAATAAATAAATAAAAATTGATACGGTCAGACTGTAAAAACTACAGCTACAAAGTTATGAATTTTATCATTTTGAGCTATATTTCTGAATAGCAGTTTAGCATAATTTAAGGAACATTAGAGGAACAATAATCTGATATAAAATTGGATTATGGTACACAGCATGGATTAGAACATGAAAAAATAAACACAGGACACAAATTCAAGAGAATGATAATTATTCTGATGTGAAGTGACTGGAGTCTATATTAGAATCATAAGAAGGAACAGGTGAAGGTAGAAGATATTTTGAAAGAAAATAACAAAACCATTAGAAAATAAAGAATGAAAAATCTAAAAAATATATTGTCCAAATATAAAAAAGTAGAAGTGATATATGCAGTCAAAATGGGGTGTTATAGGAGTAGGCAAGATTATAGGAAGAGAATTGAAAGGGAAAAAAGATAATTTATAAATTAACTCTGGAAATGATCCATATAAGGTAGGTAAGAAGAAGAATCATAGTTCAGGAGAAGACTGGTTGTTAATAAAAATAGGAGGAAAACTAGAAAAATGTAGCATCCTTTTTAAAGCTGATTAAGGAATGAGCTTCAATAGAAAGACTTATCAAAAGATTCAGATACTAGTGAGGAAAGAAAAATCAAGTCTGGAAATAGCCAAAGGACTTGGAAATATGGATGCCTGGGGGTGACATATTTGTAAGTAGAATTTAAAACAGTGATTTAAAATAAAAACAAGATTACAAGTTCATCAAATAATAGATAGTAAGAAAGTGTAACTATGGTTATAGTTTACTCCATAAGAATGGTAAAGAGTAAAGAGCTGTATAATGAAGTAAAGGCTGTTGTTTGTTTGATGTTTTTTTAATGAGAAGGGAGAGTTAATTTTAGTAGTATAGAAAAGGGAAACAAAAACTTGAGAATGAGAGATTGATGAAGCTAGCTAAAAGAAAAGTGTGGGCGTCAATAGAAAAAGATGTAGAAATTATGGCGTATCATATGATTTTGATCTGCAATGTCCCTCCATAACCTATGTGTTGAAAGCATGGTGCCCATAGCAGCAAGGTTCAGAGGTGGGGCTTTCAGCCAATGATTATATTATGAGGACTTCTATCCTCATCAGTGGATTAACCCATTGGGTGGATTAATAGAATGATAGCTGAATGTACTAATGGGAGGTAAGAAATAGTTGGAGGACATCGCTCGCTGGTGGTATGCCCTGGAAAGATTTATCTTTGTTGTGGTTTTTCTTTTTGTTTGCCATTAGTGGAGCTATTTTCCTCTGCCATTCCCTGACACCATATTTTTTATTTGGAGCCAGTCAACCAAACAAATAATGGCTTAAACAAAGCAAGACCAGAGGAGGGTTGTCTAAGGATGGGAAACTGCTAAACAAGATCATTAAAAGCAGAGCTTCTCCTGCCTTCCTGTCTTATCACTCTTACTGCATGCCTTTTTTCTTTGGGTTAAAAGTGTCTGCTGAAATTAATATTGCTAAAGTGGCCATATTATCAGAAGTGATCTATAGATTCATGGCAATCTTCATCAAAATATCAGTAACATTCTTCATGGAACTAGAAAAAAATAAACAGTCCTAAAATTCATATGGAAGAATAAAAGATCCAGAATAGCCAATGTAATACAGAGCAAAAGGAGCAATGTTGGAGACATAATACCTGATTTCAAAATAGGCAGCAGAGCCATTATTATAAAACAGCATAATATTGTCATAAAAATAGACATGAAGGTGAATGAAATGGAATAGAAGACAGAAACAAACCCACACAGATTCTGCCATCTGATTCTTGACAAAGGTACCAAAGAACACAGTGGAGAAAAGAGAGGCTTTTAAACAAATGCTGCTGGGGAAACTACATATCCCTATGGAATGATCTTAGATCCCCATCTTTTACTCTGCACAAAAGTCAACTCCAAGTGGATCAAAGACTTAAAAATTAGACCAGAAACTTTGCAACTGCTAGACGAAAATATAGGGTCAACACTCCAACATATAGGTGCAGAGATTGACTTCTTTAATAAGACTAAAGCTCAAAAAATAAAACCAAGAATCAATACGTTCAATGATATCAAATTAAAAACCTTCTGTAGACCAAAGAAAACAAGTATATGAAGAGAGAGACTATAGAATGGAGAAAATCTTTGCTAGCTGCTCTTCTGACAGAGGATTAATATCCAGAATATATAAATAACTAAAATGCTTAACACCAAAATAAAAAACAAATAACCCAATCAACAAATAGTCAAATGAACCAAACAGACATTTCTCAAAAGAAGAAATACAGTCAACGGATATATGAAAAAAAAAAATCCAACACCCTTAGCAATCAAGGAAATGCAAATAAAAACTACACAGATTTAATTTCACCCTAATTAGAATGACAACCATCATGAATACAAATAACAACAAATGCTGGTGAGGATGTGTGGGAAAAGGAACACAAACACTGTTGGTGGGATGGCATATTAGTATATCCACTATGGAATCAGTATAGAGATTAGAAATGGAACCACCATATGATGCTGCTATTCTACTCCTTGGTATTTATCCAAAAGAACTAAAATCAGCATACTGTATTGATGTATGCATACCAATGTTTATAAGCAGTGCAGTTAACAATACCCAGGTTATCGGACCAATTTAGGTGTCCACCAACAGATAAATGGATAAAGAAAATGTGGTATATGCATACAATGGTATTTTATTCAGCCATAAAGAAGAATTAAATTATAACATTTGCTGGCAAGTGGATAGAACTGTAAAACATTATGTTAAGTGAAATAAGCCAGACTCAGAAATTCAGAGTTTTAGTGTTTTCTCTCAGCTATAGAAGCTAGAGAATAAAAAAGAGATCTCACAAAAATAGTAGGGAGACCAGTAGAGATGATGAAGGAAACCCAGGCTGAAGGAGGAGGGAAGAGAAAGAGAACATACTAAAGAATGAAATTAACCATTATTCGTGTATGTATGAATACATCATGATGGATACCAATATTATATATAATAGCAATGCTTCAATAAAACATCTAAAAAATTAAAGATGGCTGCTGTAACACTGGGCATTATGTTTGTGATACATAAGAGAAGGGAAACAGGCAAACTAAGGAAGAAACTTCAATCCTACATTTCATGCAGAACTCTGATAAATGCCATCCCAAATGCAAGAAAGTCTGTAAAACATTAGGTTTTCTAGTTGTTCTATAAAAGAGAAATGTAATAGAATATAAACTCTGTGAAGGTAGAAATTTAATTGCCTACAAAAACACCTGAGAGTGATTGAGCACCTGTACATGATCAATCAATGACAAATTCAAGGGAAAATGGTAATTGTGACAGTAGGTGAGCAAGTGTAGCCAAGAAAATGGTAAAGAGCAAAAATTATGAGATTGAGTTTAAGTTTAAGATTTCCCTTTAAGATTTATAATAAAATCAAAGCAATTAAAAAGTGTAGTTACTTGTCTGATTGATTAATGAACAAAATAGAGAAACTTAAAATAGGCCCACACAAATATGAGAACTACACATATAACAGATGTAGCATTTCATGGAAAGCATATAATGTTGGGACAATTGATGATCTATAACGGGGAAAAGGAAATAAGTCATCTACCTCAAACCATATATTAAAATATCTAAATATATTAAGGACATCAAGTGGAATTTGTGGGAGTAGATTTATGATACACTTAGGACAGTGATTGCCTGGCTAATAATCAGAAGAAACCTTAGCCAAGTGAAATTGAGAAATACAAAATGATCCCCAGGTTTTGGCTTGAGGGACTAGTGAGTGGTAGTGCCATTTCAAAGACAGGAAAGACTGCAGGAGGGGCAGGTTTGGGGAAGAATGAGCTGGATGGTGGTTGCTGCTGTGTTGGGTTAGTTTAGGCATGTCTATTAGTCATGCCTAGGGAGGTATCATCAGAACTGGAGAGATAGTTCCAGGTTGGAGATATAAATTTGAAATTATCTGCATTGACATAGTTTGAGTCAAAAGCCTGAATGAGACCACCTAGGGGAAAAAAATAAACAAGAGAGAGGACTCAGCTCAATTTTACTTCAACATTTTTAGAGGTTGAAATGATAAAGAGAAAGATCAGGAGTCAGGAAAGAAGAGTAGGGAAGAAGGAAGAAGGAAGAAATAAAATAGGTAAAGATAACCAGAAAACATGGTGTCAGTAAAAGTTAAATTGTCAAACTTGGAGAAATAATAAACTCTTTCCAAATATTGATCCATCATGTGTGGAATAAGATAACTAACAGATTCTGACCTTCAGGTAGTAACCTTGACAAGAGCAAGAATGGTAAGAATGGAAATCATCTTAACATGTTATGTTATGCTATGTTTTCACAGAGATAGGTATGATCTTTCAGAGGGGGAAATTAATTATTTCAGAGAAATATTATAATTAGTAGGCGATTCACTGAGAAAGCAAGAGTAGATAGGATTCAACATACAAAGGACAATGTTCCTCAATCTACTGTGGAAGGTCTGAAGATGCTATGAGTATAAATCGTAGCTGGTCAGTGTCCCCACATGCAAGAGGAATACACATAAATATCTGTTCATTACTATGATGATGTGTGTATAGCATGGATTTTACCCTCATTTCTAATTACTTTACCATTGCACAGAACTAGACTGCAAATATAAGAAAGAAGAATCCGAGAGTAAAATATTAGGTGTTATCTTTTTTTCTAACTACTGGAAATTGATGGCAAAGCATTGCTCTAGATGGTATTTTTTATTTGTCCAGTTATATTTTATTGAATCCAATGTTCTATGTTTACCCATCATCAAACATTACAATAAATATTTATTGCAAAAGCTTTTGATGCTATCATGTATACTCTTCAGTAACTGCTACCATCAACTACATCAAAAGCCAGCATCATATATATATATAAATATATCTCCATAGTGCTTTCAATATAATTTTGTGTTAAGTGTTCCCTGGGCCCAGTGCCAGTGTAAAAATGTTTGAGCCCTGGAAATACTTGAATGTTGGAAGTACACCATTCCCTTGCACCCCCCTTTACTCAAATCTCACTTAATGAAAAATAAACAAACACTATGTTATATGTAATTACATGTGAAAATATTTTACATTCCTTAAAAGAGCAATCTGGATGCATACTCTAGCTTCCCCAAATATTTCAACTGATTCATGTTTAAAAGGACACTGATATTCCTTCTAATAGTTTTAAAGGATTTATTTTAGACCCATAGAAAAAAAATGTAGCTATTTTTAGTTGACAGTGTTGTGGAACTAAAGGGGATTTGGAGGTATAATCGTCTCTTTTTTCAAATGAAGAAATTAAAGAAAATTTAGGAAGTTCAGTGATTTTCCAGTAAGAAATAGCTGACTTAGTGAAACAGCTGAGCTATAAGGCATAATTTCTCATTTAAGCAAGCATTTTTCCCAGCCCATTTTTATTATTTCATTAGGATATAAACTCCAAATTGTAAATACATGTTCTATTTATCACCATCCGCCGAATTCATAGTTGACTGCATTGACACTAGTTGACCTGTGTTCATGTTTCTCAATCGTATCTAACACACACATACTTCTGGAGAGTGTAGAGATTTCTCTCAGTACTGGAGAATCTAACACAATTCCTGGGATTGGAGTTAATCTCCCCTACTTTCTTCTTAATTATGCTGGAAAGCACTTTCTTTTCCCATTGACTAGAAGATTTTGAGAAATTTCTAGCATTTATTAGAGCTATTGTAATGTTAAACATGCTTAATCTGGTTAAAATCTTTAACTTACTGTGATAATTATACATAAACCTTAATCGAATCCCCTAACACACATTTTTATGAGCAAGTATGCGCACACACACATATCCCTCAGTGAATCGCACCTTTGATTTAATCTAATCTCTTATTTGGGCTAAAATTCGTAGAGGGTAAAATCTGGATGTGTTAGCTTATTTGCTAAAGGATCCCATAAAAATATCTTCTTTACTTGTGTTATTTAAAGCAATGCTGAATATTTAGCACTTAATATGGTTCTTATTCTCCAATTAGCATTTTCACAATTTGCACTTAAATAATTTTTTAAAAGAAGATGATATGGTTGTCATTTTTAAGCCTTGAAAATAAAATTTATTCATTAACTATCTAATATCTTAACATGATAATCTAATCACTATACAATAAAGCTTTAGATTAAAAATGTTATTCTCTATCATTTAGTCTTTAAATGGTAAGTTAAATTCTATTAACAAAGAAAGCATTTTTAAATATATGTTTAATTTAAAAACTTACAGACTACCTGATATCATCCACAAGAGAATTTTGGGGACTTCCTAAACTGTCACAGCTATAGTTGGATGAGTCTACCATCACATCTCTTCAATAATCCAAATATTGTATTTTCTAGTATTAAATTTAAAGCTTCTTATCCTAATTTTTAATTGTTTTCTCATCAGTTGAACAGTTTAACACATAATTTCTCATTTATCACAAATTGAAAGCAAATAGCTTAGTGGGAGCTTGAGAAAAGTAAAATTATTTAAAAATAAACTGGAGATAGGTTGTAAAGTCTTTAAGATTTATAATTAAATGGAGTGAGTAGTGGTATTGATAAGATAAAATAATCATACAAAGTCATATACGAAGAATGTCAAAGGAGCTTTCAACTCTCATCTATTTCTAAGAAACTGTTTCAATCCTTCCTCTTCAGTTTCTAGTTACCTATCTACTGCCTACTTTCTCGATTTTCTGCACACTTACTTTTCTAAGACTTCTACATATTTTATCTGTATACTTATATACAAATTATGACCTATAGTGTGTTTTCAAGTCTTTTACATGAGCTTATATATACATTGTAACCCTCTGTCTTGAGTTTTTCCTCTACCATGATGTCTTTTTCTGTACAATGTCCATATATTGAGATTTCTCAATGCAACTCTCTATTTAAACTAATAATAATATTGATAATTTTCTAAAGCAAGGATAGAAATATTCTATATTTGTATCAATCAATATTGTGACTCAATACTAACTGTAGTTATTGAGTACATAGAATGTAGCTAGTATAACTGACACTCTAAGTTTCAATATTATTTCATTTTCATTTAATTTTAATTTTAACAGCCACATTTTGCTTATGGCTACTATATTAGAGAAAATAGAACTAAAGCACAAATTCTTCATTTGGGAAAGTTTTAACTGGTGATTTGAGAAAAGCCAGGCATAGTGGTGCAAGCCTGTAATGCCAGTACTTGGGACTGAGACAGGAGAATCATAAATTCAAGGACAGTCTCAGCAAGTACTAAGACTTTCATCATTTAGTGAGACCCTGTTTCAAAATAAAAGTTAGCCGGGCGTGGTGGCGCACGCTTGTAATCCCAGCATTCGGGAGGCTGAGACCAGAGGATCCGGGTTCGCGGCCAGCCTCAGCTACCTAGTGAGGCACTCTGCAACTTAGTGAGACTGGGTTTCAAAATAAAGAATAAAAAATAGGGCTGGGGGTATAGCTCGGAGGTAGAATGCCTCTGAGTTCAATCCCCAGTACCACAAAAAAAAAAAAAAAAAAAAAACCAAAATAAAAGTTAAATAGGATTGGGGGTGTAGCTCAGAGGTAGAATGCCCTTGGGTTCAATCCCCAGTACCACACGCTACATATATATACTGCATGTGTGTATTTAAATTTATGTAGTGTTTCCCAATATAATTCGAGTATAAAAAACTCTACCCTATAAGCAATATTATCAATCTGTTGGTATCTTGTGATTATTTTTTCTATGATACAATTCTGTCTTCTTATTTTGTTTACATTTTTGTTCTGTTCAGAAAGGCAAAATTCTACAAAAACTAATATCCAAATACTTAGCATATCTTACAGGCTAGTGAAAAAATAAAAATAATAATAAATGCAAACAAAACTCTGTTCCAGTAAAGTAGTTTATTCTGCCTAACTGAAATACTTCACTTAATTTCTCTTTTTGAATCTTTTCTGCACTACTTTTCTTTTTCCATCCTAACTAAATTCTACTCACTTAATCCAGATGAATCTCTCACTGAGAGAAAGAATATCTCCTTTCTTGAAATCTAATGGCACTCATTATTGTTATAGACTATTCTAGTCATTGGGAACGTGTAGATTTCCGCTCTCTAACTGTTTCTGTTGTTATCTCAGACAGCACGCTAATCATTGGAAGTTAGTATATCTTCCATTATTCAGATGTATTACCTCCCCTACTTAGTACTTCCTTGCTTTCTGTGATGGACTTGAGTGAAGGGATCATATCTTATGCTTCATTTAATATCTACTGTGCATTAACCATTGGCTGTGTACAATAAATCTCTTTAATTTTAAAAACAGTTGTTTCTCACTAATGTCAAGGAATGTTCTTCAACATGGTCTATCTTTAAATGCATACTCTCCTTTTGTATCTACTCTAAGGTTACTCATATTATTTTTCCTTGAGGCAAAACCACATGAACCTATTTTTTTAAAAAAATAAAATTCTCAATTTTAATTTTAAAGCTGCTTAGAGATTAGTAGTGCAGCTCATTGGTAGATCACTTGCCTAGAATGCAAGGGCCTGGAGTCTAATCCGCAATACTGTTAAAACAAACAAACAAACAAACAAAAAATGGAATGTTTATTGCCCACTTAAATTTATGAAGTGATACCCACATTAGTGGCATCTACATCCTATGTGTGAAAACTCAAATAGCTGGCTAAGCCCCTCCAGCTATTGAAGACACCCCTTGAAAGTCACCCTCTGTAAGGCAGAAAGTAGAACCTCACAACTGAATCAGCCAGCATCTTGATCTCGAACTTCCCAGCCTCCAGAACTGTGAGAAATCATTACTGATGTTTATAATCTACATGGTTTATGGAATTTTGTTGCAGAGCGCCCCAACTCACTAAGACAAAAACCAATTCTCTCTCTTTTTTATTATTGTGAAAATAATAATAGAATAAGAATAGGCTTCCCTATTCTTTCAGCTAAATAAAACTAGTTCTCAAATTTTTACTTACCAGGTAAAATTTTAGTCATTTCATAAGGATGATTTTGAGTCACATCCAAGGAGTTTTCATTTATTTACTTATTTTTATACTTTGATTGGTGCATTATAGTTTTACATCATACTCATGTATAGAGTGATAGGAATATACATGAACACAATACTTGGTGTGTTTCCCTCCGAATCATACTCCACCCCCTCCCATACCTGTCCTCATGATTGGTATTAATAATGCCATACATATACACACACACACACACACACACACACACACACACACACACACACACAGCATTATTTTAACTGTAACCTTCATTACATCTCCTTCCCCTCCTCCCTAGTCAAACCCCCTCCATCACTCCACTGGGTCTCTACTCCTTGATCTGAGGTTTCTTTTGCTACCTAATTTCTCTCTAGCTTCCACATATGAGGAAAAACATGTAACCATTAACTTTCAGATACTGGCTAATTTCACTTAGCATAATATTCTCAATTTCCATCCATTTTCCTGCAAATGATATAATTTTGTTCCTCTTTCTGGCTGAGTAAAATTCCGGTACTGCAATTTGTGATCCACAGAACATAACTCAAGAAATAGGAGAGGGATAATGGGGAAGAGAGTGTTACTATTCTCAACAATTGACACCCCAAATTGTAAGTCTAATCTCATCGCTGTTCATCTTAAAAGACAAAAGGAGAAGTAAAGGAAACTCAGTTCTTTCATTTCAGTAAGAATGTAGAAACAATAGATTAGGTTAGTTTTGTATGATTTAGAACAGTATTGGGGAATGTTTTACATGACTTAATATTTTTTGTGTATTTGTGATACTGGGGATTAAACCCAGGGGCATTCTACCTTCAAGCTACACCCCCAGCTTTATTTTAATTTTAATTTGAAACAGAGTCTCAGTAGGTTGATGAAAATCTCACTATTTGCTGAGGCTGTTCTGGAACTAGTGATCCTCCTATCTCAGCCTCTCAAGTACTGGGATTATAGGTATGTGCTACAACACCTGGCATGACTTAATATTTGATACTTAGAGCAAATACTCCTTTGATGAAACTAGCAGCAAATCTGTCTATAAAAAGAAACTACCTAGTCAACAAAGTAAAGAGCCATTATTATTGGAAATTTTACAATCTGAAGTTTGAAACATTTCTATTTTCTGACAGCTCCAGGAGATTTAGAAAATACCTTTAAGAGAGTAATTTGATTACTTGGAGAGTTTCCAGCCAAAGACAGGAAGTCCAGTGATAAACAGTAATAAGAGATATTTTGTGAGTGAAGTGAAAGGGCCAGTTTTATAGAGATACTATAAATATTTCCAAATAGTGCTCTATTCAAATTTTGCAAATGTATTACAAAGAACTGAAGAACAGCAAAAGTAGTCATCTTAAAGTGTTCCATTTTAACATATACTTATTTTGAGTTGAAAATAATTGAGAAAAAGAAGATAAAAGAAAAGCTCCATTCTATTGGCTAAAAAACAACACCTAAAAGTATCTCTTCTCCTCTCTACATAATCAGCTTTAAAAACTAGCCCTTTACATCAACTGGTCCTCCCCGATAGTTTGTGTTTGTCTGTTTAGTTTTGTTTTCATTCTATTTTTGTTTTAGTATCTGAACAGGAACATGAACCCTGGACCCTTCAAATTAAAAGTCTGATGCTCTACCAACTGAGCCATCCTGGCTCCACGTATATTTCCTTTTCCACAATTTGCCACCCTAAAAACTCAAAGTCTTTCCTTTATCTTGTTTCTTTTCTACAGGTTTATTGTTCTTTTGTTGGGATGCTATATCAGTCCAAGTTCTCACCACTCATCTTCAAGTGCACTTATTTGTAAGTGTAAAGTGCATGTTAATCTTCTCTCTTTTCCTCTTGTTAACTTGTTGTTTTTTTTTTTAGTCTAATATAAGGCCCTTGTCAGAAAACCCAAGATGGGTAAAAGAAAAAGTTTTTTGTTCTTCATTCTCTAAGAGTAAACACATCTATTAGCATTACAGTTTTAAAAGGTTTAAATAACATAGATTTATGGGAGTATGTAAACATCCTGCATTGATTCTGCATTTAAATAGTATGTTTTAATTTGATTAGATAAAAGTAAGTCATGGGAATGGAATAGAATGGTCTAGTATTTAAACATTCTACTTTATATAGCAAAATATAGGTATTAAAACAGAAAAAATATTTGAAAGCCAAGTTCTGGGATTTTTAACTAACGTCTACATATATACATAAATTTTAATAGTTAGCACAAAGTTTTAATTATCTAAGTAAATCAATTGATAATAATTACTATTCATATTGTCATAAATTCCAGAAATAATATGATAATTCTCATCTTATATGCTTAATAAACAATATAGTATTTCACTACATATATATTTCTATGTATATTGATGTGTTGTGATCATAAGTTGACATTTCATATAATATAATTTTATTAATTTATAAATCATTACAAAAGCAAAGATTCAATATTTTAGACAAGTAATATGAAATTCAGACAATAAAAATATTTAAAATCATGGCAAAACTTAAAGATAAAATTATACTTGTATAATAAATAGTTAAAATACTAATTTGCATCCATATTTATGGAGCCTTTTCCTGACAAAAACCAATCTCCTCAGCCTCTTACTGATTTTCTCAGCTTTGCCCTCTGGTCTTTTCTTCTGCTGGTGTCCCTGAGTTACCCTTTAGAGGTCAAAGAGTTGAAAATTACTTTCTAGTTATTGGATTTTGACTCTAATCTTCAGTGATGATTGTCACTTGCCTGGTTACCTTGGCCTTTGAAAAACTAAATGTATCATCCAGATCAAGAGAATTAATTATTCTGCTATTCTTTGCATAGTTCAATTCAGTTTATGGAATCCAATCTTGGGCAGGAAAATGATAAACTATAGTACTTCCTTGCTTCATAATTTATATGGAAAAATAGAATAATCAAAAATCTCTTAATGTCTTTGTCCTGACACCTGCAAATTCAGCGTGGAATGTTGTCACTAACACACTTTTCTCCAGGTTCAGAAGGTAAAAGTCCCCATTCTGATATTTACCCACACTGTTCTATCTTTCCTGTAGGCATATGTTCTGACTATGTTTTTAGAAACTCTAAACATTTTTATGTCCCGTCTATGTTAAAAGACAAAGCAAAACATTAGTTTATTTCTTTTATAATTCTTATCACAGTTATCATTCTTACTTGTGTTTTTTGACAGTTTCTTTATATTTGCCCAAGGATAAATTGTTTGTAAATGATATTTTTTTGCAAGAGATTAAATACACAAGCTAAAATATCTTATACAAAAATAAGAGTTTACTGAAAATTTCAAAGGCATTAAGTAGTTTAGGTGCATTTCAAGAAGATAAGGTAAAACCTTGGTTCTCTTTGTTACATTTTGTGTCTGAAGTTCCTTGAAGTGGGCCTCACTGCCAATCTGCACCTTCATACCCATGTGGTTGTGGTTGCAGCAGCTACAGCTTTACATCTTCACAACTCCTGAACCATCACTCTTTTAAGGTAGTTTAATCAACAGCCCTGATAATGATTGAATTCAGTTATGTTATATGCTTGGCCTTGAAACAATCTCTATGGCTATGGGGATGAAATATGCTGATTAATTTAGGACTAGACATCTACCCTACTCCTACGTCTGAGGTACTGACAGTTTGATTCAAAGCAAATTGACTGACTATGGGAGGATGGATCCCATAGTCACGGGAAGGATAGATCTTCAAAAGCCAATTCAAGAGACTTATTATAGGACCAGAGAGTAGATAATGTACCACTAAACACTATAAGCTATATATGGGCAGGTATCAGGTATCATATCAATTGCTCTTTGTAATATCCCTAGTGTCTAACATAGTTTTTGAACAATAGGAAGTTCATAAAATATCTGAATGAATGGTGTATAAGTGCATTCCTATTGCTTCATTAACCTCTAATCTATTCTTCTTTCAGTCAGCCCAGTCCATACATGTGTTTATACATGTTTCATCATGCTTATAAACAGGTTGAAGGCAGCATGTCAAAGGTAAACTGATGCCCTCCATCAAACATCTTCCCATGTCTATGACTTCTCTCCATGAATAACATCGCTGCTTTAATAACCACCAAGACACCGTCATCCTCCACATACTTCCAACATACTATTTAATCATTAGTTTCTGACACTTTTATCCATGAACACCTCTTATACTAATTTACTCCTCTACTTTTATATACAGAACTTTTGCTAGTTTAGTTCATTGTTTTTCTAGGCTTCTTTCTTATTTTCCTATATTTGATAACATTATCTATACACAAATTGCAAAGCGGTAAGTTTAAAATAAAACCTGATACTGTCAATATTTCTTTTAAAATCCTGCAATTAGAATTTAATTCAGCAGTTAGAATTTAATTCTCTTAATAAAATACAAAATAGTACTCATACCTTATCAAATACAAAACCACCCTTTCTATGGCCCCAACAAATTACTTACAGCTCTAATTATAAATTATTTCCAGCTTTCTTTCCTTATATTATCTCCCTCTTATTTTCTGAGAAACCACTCACAGTAGATCTTTCAGCATTCTTCAGAAAAGTCATATTTTCTATGAAGTATTTTGGCAAGGATTGCTGTTGACCACCATAAATTAGGAAGAGACAAGGAAGGATCTTCCTTTAAGACTTCCCAGAGCATGATTCTACCAACACCTTGATTTTGGAATCCAAAACTGTACGATAATAAAAGAAGACATTTGTGGTGTGCTAAGGCCCTACTTTGTGGAATTTTGCTGTGATAGCATTTGGAATTCTTGGAAAGTCGTCATCTAAAACAGCCCCAACATCACAGCAGCTGGGTAAATAAGTGCCAGTCTGAACACCGAATGAAGAGAAACCATATACCATCTTCTAGAGCTGTAGTCTAACTTCTGGCCTTAAAAATTACTACAGGTAGCCGGGCGTGGTGGCACACGCTTGTAATCCCAGCATTTGGGAGGCTGAGACCAGAGGATGTGGGTTCTCGGCCAGCCTCAGGTACTTAGTGAGGCATTCTGCAACTTAGTGAGACCTGGTTTCAAAATAAAGAATTAAAAAAAAAAGTAGGGCTGGGGGTATAGCTCAAAGGTAAAAAGTCCCTGAGTTCAATCCCCAGTACTGCAAAAAAAAAAAAAAAATACTATAGGTTGTATATATACAAAATTATCAGTGCCAATCTCAGTAACATGTATGGGGAATGGAAGGAAGTGAGGTAGGAGCCAGGGGAAGCTCACCAAGTGTTATGTGCATGTATGTCCCTATTACTGTGAACTTCATTATGATGCATGATTTCAATACACCCAATACACCAATAAAAATTTTAAAAAATTATTATAGAGTCCAAGAACTTTTGTTTATGAACTTATTACCCTTAAACATAAGAAATATTTATTTCAAAGTCATTTTTATTTTAGAGTAAAATATTATATTCTATAATAGTAAGTTTTCAAATTTAACATAGAAAGGTTTTCTCAAAAATTTTTCAAACTTTATAGCAAAATAAGACATTGAGGTGTTC
Organism: Graphiurus murinus; assembly: GCA_004027655.1. Lineage (NCBI taxonomy): Eukaryota > Metazoa > Chordata > Mammalia > Rodentia > Gliridae > Graphiurus > Graphiurus murinus. The sequence continues at coordinate 60,992 of PVLC010003367.1, read as the reverse complement.
TTATTTGCATTTCCACATATTTAAAAGGAATACATTAAAACTAGATTTAATAGTTTAAAAAAGAATATTGAAAAGGAATACATACATATTTAAAAGGAATACATCAAAACTAGGGTTTTACTAGACAGAGGTTGTTAAACTATTGTCTGCAGCCAAATCTAGCCTGCTGCCTGTTGGAAAGTCTCATGAGCTGAAAATTATTTTTAAATTTTTGAGAGATTGAAAAATGCACCAGAAGAGGAATATTTCAGGACACATAGAACATACGGTGTCTATAAATAAAGTTTAATTCAAACACAACTACACTCATTCATTCATGTATTGTCTGTGGTCATTTCCTGGCTTCCATGGTAGAATTGAGTAGTTATGACAGACTGTATGATCCACAACGTCAAAACATTTATGATCTGGCTTTGTATAGAAAATGTTTTCCAATTTTTGTATTAGGCAAAAAGAAGGTCACAGCCAGTAAGACTTAAACTGAAGTATTGAGAACAAATGTAATTAATGTCTGATAAATGTATATATTTATTTCTAATACCTTAAAATTTTCTAGAAAATATAAGAATATGCAAACCCACATTTCATGAACCATCAGAGTTGTGTCATCACCCATTCTGAATAAAATATACACCACTGAACACTCAGGAGAAAATGAAAGTGACGGAGGCAAATAAGATCTCAATGTTATTATGAAAGTAGTTGAATGCCACAGACCCTCCTCAGAGTATAAAGGATAGCTAGGCCTTCTTAGGTAACACTTGAGAATTACCACACTGCAGTATACATGTGGATTTTGCTTAAAATGATCATAATAATTAAAGAGATTGTCTTCTAATACAGGATAGAGCAGGCACATGATCTTTGTAATTTGTCTTTGACCTTTCTTGTGAAGAGATGAGTCTCATACTCATTTCCAATTCAGATCCATAGAGTTAGAATGAGAGCAGTCTTATGGTTTTTTTTTTTTTTTTTTTGGAGGACTAAACTCTTTTTTCTTTCTTTTTCAGACATCAGGTTAATTTTATTTTTATGGTATTTCTAAAACTGTAGTATTTTAAAATGTGAGGACAATAAACAAATTTAAGAGAACCTCAAGGATGTACATTAAATGTATATATGTAATAGGATGTATGTTTGGGCCTATGTATGTATCTATATATATAATTACTATTCGTCATCACAATTTTAATGTGTAACATTGCAGAATTTTTTAGTCCTGGGTAATAAAAAATCAGGCTTTATATTTATGTATAAATTTAAGCTGGAGTAAATTTCATATAGGACTGAATAGGGTAACAGTGAGGTTAGAATTTATAAATGAAAACCCTTTTTTATAAGCCATTTAATTGTAAAATGCCATTTATATTGTCCTTTTTGTCCTCTCAAAATGGTCTTGATTAATAATAAGGTAATTTGAGGCATAGGTCCTTACTTTTGAACAAAAGAGGTAACCAAATACCATTATAGGACTTCTACTTTAGTACCTATAAGTGGAATGGAAAGACACTGTAGATCAAAACTGTAAGAGGGTAGAAGTACAAGGATAAATGCATATTAATGATCAGTTGGAGAAATATCCCAGGAACATTAAGGGCCCTATGAAAGAATTAACACATATGTATGATTTTTACAGCAAAGGTGAATAAGAACCACTTTTTCTGATGGTAGATCTAAGGCAATAATCCTGCTTCAGACCTTAGGGACTGGAATACATACACCGGTGCACTAATATTTCCTGGACCAGAACATATCCCCAACTCTGCTTCCATGCAGTTTGCAACAGGATATTCTGCCACACCTATTTATGCTCATGTGAGAGGACGTCCCCTCAATATTCTTATTTAAAACTAACTTCTACTTTGCTCATAGTTCACAAAGGTAAAAAATAAATATTAAGAATATATTTAGTACACAAAAGCAAATACTCTTTTTTTGATGGGTGCTATGGTTTTGTTAATGTTTAAGTATGTGCTATAAGGTATGTTAGAAGCTTGGTCCTTAGTGTGGTGGTAAGGAGGTGGTGGGGCTTTTAAGAGATGGAGCTTAGTGGGAGGCTCTTAGATCATTGGGAATATTGCCCTCCAGAAGGAATACTGCTTTCCTGGGGTGAGTTTTTCTGAGAGTGAACTGCCATAAAGAGCCTGAGCCTGGGCTCTCCTCTCCTCTCCTCTCCTCTCCTCTCCTCTCCTCTCCTCTCCTCTCTCTCTCTCTCTCTCTCTCTGCCTGATGACATGATTACCCTCTCTTTTTACACATGCTCCTGCCATTGTTATCTGCAATGAGGTCTTCACCATAATCAAGAGAAAGCTGGCTCCATGCCCTTTAGTCTCCAGACTTGTGAGCTAAATAAACCTCTTTTCATCAAAAGGGGCCTGTCTCAGGTATGTCCTTATAGTAACAGAAAAAAAAAAAGACTAATACAGCATAGTTGAAGAAAAAAGAAAATAGTCCTAAAATTGTGTTCTTTTGAGACTCAATTCATAGATGATCTTCTTAGTTTACACAACAGGACACAGATAACCTTTAAAATATGCACAAAACAATAAGATGTAATGTAGAAACAAATGATATTAAAATATTGCCACCATAGTTATTTTGTATTTATATTATACCTACTAAAATGGATGTCAATTTCAAATTGATAGCAGTTCAAAATTTTATTTCCTATTCTAATATATGAGAATAATGAAGATCACCTGCCATATTATATTTATATGTTCCAAATAGGTCAGATAATTTCAAATTTTTGCATAATATTTTTCCTCCAATCTCATAGCAATCAATTAATTTTATATAAGCCTAGATATATGTAATATTTTAAAACAATGGTAATTTTTCAAAGTCCCAATTTGGAAAGTCTACATAAATTCAAATAATTTTTGCTACTAAAAAGGAAAAAATGAAAATTAAATTTTCTCTTCCCTTAATGTATAATGTGTTCCTGATCTTTTTGTGCCTGAGGGTTTATAAAATTGGGAGCTATTCTATAAAATCTATGAAGAAAAAATTTTCTAAAATGAAGAATATATGTAACCAATTAACAGTAATAATGGAACATGTTCAACATTTAAAATAATTTTATTTGATCAGATAGTTCATATTCTCCTTTGCCCTTTCCTTTTAAACCATATAAATGAAACTTACTTTAAAAAGATTAAAGGTATATATCTAGCAAAGTTAAGAGACAAATGCATTCAATACAGCAAGTTAATTTAGTAATTGCTACATATTATAAATCTGTGACATTGCACTAAATTTCAGTAACTGATTTATAATTTTCCCAAACGGAGTTCTCAAAGGCTTTGGTACACACTGGATGCTATGAAACCTTCATGAAAATCAGTTGACAAACTGAGTTTCGTGTTTTTATGAGGTTATGATATCCTGACAAGTTCAGAATCTGATAAATAAACCACAATTCTATCATGAAGAAAAATATACCTATATCAGCCTTATGCAAAGAAAGTATTGGGTGTCATTCAAGTTATTTTTATAATATGTATTTACTTATATTTATTATAATCTGTGTAATACCCTGCATTCATCTTTTTTGTTGTTGTTGTTTAACTCTCAGGGTCAGTTTGATGATTCAAGCCACCAGAGTTCTCACACTGATATTATGTCACTGCTGCTACAGTGTAATCATTTAGAAATATGAGGTGATTACTAAAGGGAGTTGCTTAGTGTCTCTACACCTGTAAATAAGTGCTAAACAAGACCCGTTAGAAATCATCTAAACCCATGGCTTTAGGTAATGGATTTCTAAAGTCCTACAACTCATGACTAATGAGAGTGTTTTGATATATGAAATCTTTAAAAAAGCAGAGTTATATCTTCTTTATTCATCTGATGACATCAAAAGTGACAACAGATAATGAACCACAAATAAGGCCATTCCTTGAATAAATATTTGGAGTGGCAGAGGAAAGGGTAATTTTAAAGCATGTTGCCATAATAAATAAAAGAAATGCTTGCATGCTTTATACAAAGTGATTCCACGTTTTATCAAAGTGAAACTCTGAACATCAAGCCCTGGAATTAATCAAAGTGGCTACAAAGCATTTCAACAGAAGCAGAAGCCTGACAAAGATGAATTGTGCAAAGATGAGCTGCTTCCAATTTTAGAAGAAAAAAAATTACAGTCACCTTAACGAAGAAAGTTATGTGCAGAAAACTTGGTAAAGCCTCCACACTCACAACTTCCTTGAAAATTCTGCTTGCTGAAAATATTTCCATCTTAGTTCCTATATTCCAAATCAAAATTGAAATCTTTATGGAATAAAAACTTTCAACCAATTAATTAAGATACACTGTTATGAACTGAAAGTATGTGTCCCCCCAAAAAAGAAAAAATTATTTGTGAAAGCCCTAACCCGTGTGGCTAAAAAAAGAAAAAATTATTTGTGAAAGCCCTAACCCGTGTGGCTAAAATTGATGTAAAGAAGTGATTAAGATCTAATATGGTTATAAAGGTAGGGTCTGATATTATTGAATTAGTGTACTTATAAGAAAAGACACCCCAGAATGCTCTCCTCTTTTTCTGCTTTTAGAAGGGGGTGTAAGAACACAGCAAGAGGGCAGCTATCTGCAACCCAAGAAGAGAGCCCTCAGCAGATACCCTCCTGTTACCTTGATGTTGGACTCAGTCCTTAAAATTGTAAGAAGATAAATTTCTGTTGTGTAACACAACAAGTATATAACGTTTTACTATGGCAACATGAACGAACTTAAGGACATGCCCATACCACACACTACCAGCCCAACACACATCACAGAAAGCTAAACAGAAATACTTAAAATGATAAAAATCCTACAGGTATAAACTGAGGTGGAAATAGGATGATAAGGAAATAACTATGTAGCCCTATCAATGCAGAGCCAGGTGGACTGGAAAGAAAGTAGCTGGAATGAAGAGAAGTTGTGTATTATACTGAACATTACCTCAGCAGAGAGATTGTGCCTTTCATTTCCCATCTCCACCCTAACTACCACCTTTGTCATCCATGTTATGGCAGTGTTATGATCTTGGATGTTCCCCCAAACCTGTGGTAGGCACTGTAGCAAGGTCCAGAGGCATGGCTGGAGGAAGTGGATCACTGGAGGTGTGGCCTTGAAGAAGGTATCTGTCCCTGCCTTCTCTCTCTCTCTCTGTCTCTCTGGCCACCATGACTTAAGCAGATTTCCTCCGTCAGACCTTGTCACCATGGTGTTTCTGCCTTACAGCCAGCTGACTATGAACTGAACTCTGAAACCATGAGCTACAATAAACTTTTCCACCTCTAAATTGTTCTTGTCAGGTATTTTTGTCACAGTGATGAAAAAGCTAACTAACACAATCACTACTCTTTATTTTGGCTAGATACTTCAATAATAATGGTGTAATTAATAAGAAGAAATATTTATAAGTGTTCACTATAAGCTTTATATAAACTATTTCTTTTAAAAACAGCAATTATTAAATTTAGTAAATGTATATAAAAAGTACATAGAATATTTTTTTCCTCCTGAAATAGGCTTAGTATTTGTCAATAAATAAGTCACTTCAAGTTTTTATTCACTCAACTATTACACATGGAGAGACTATAATTCTATACTTTGGCAAAATCAATGGATGCTTTAATGTATATATTTCTTAATAGTATTAAGAAATATATTGTACTCTTTCTTTGCAGAGACATATAAAAAGACTATCATATACTATTAAGTACACATATTGTGATAATTACTTTTGGAATAAATGTTGCCAGAGGCCAAAAGGAGTTAGAATGCCTGTGTGCTAGAGTAATGAGCTCTTTGCTGAGGAGATGACATATGTTTAGTTGTGAAAGTGGACAGGATCTCTCCACACAAAGATGGGAGTGGAGTGGGAGCTTTCTAAGGAGAGAGAAGGACTGATATAAAATCATGCATTTGTTAAAGAAAATTACATTTTTGTTGAATGAAGAGTGTTCTGGTGTGAATAGATTTTAAAAACTGTGAAGTATACAGCCAAGAGATGAGTTTGAAAGTGAATATGGGGGTCTCAGGAATAATGCTAATGTACCAAGATAGGAATTTGGATGTTTTAACTATATATTCTGGTGTGTTGGGCCAGGAAATATCATGGCCAGATATTTAATAAAAATAAACTGGATATGGTGGTGCCTTCCTGTAATCCCAGTACTTGGGAGGTTGAGAAAGAAGTTCCAGGACTGCCTCAGCAATGTAAAGAAACTCTCAGCAACCTAGCAAGACCCTGATGTACTTTAAAGGCTACTAGAATGACCCTGAGTTCAATCCTTAGTAACGCACAAACACACACACACACACACACACACACACACACACACACACATCCAATTTTAGAGCGAATAAACTTAAAACTCTATGGAAACAATGATAGAAATTTGGTACTTAAACACTAGAAATATTCACAGAAAAAATAGCAATGATTCAAAATTGCAGGCAATATTTGAGTTGTTTTTATTCATTAGCTCTACTTGTAGTAAAGAAAAATGATAAATTAATTAAATTTTGAATATATATATATATGTATATATATAAAATCTATCTATCTATCTATCTATCTATCTATCTATCTATCTATCTATCTATCTATCTATCTAAATGTACAGACATCTACCTGAGGGAAGAAATCTTCTGGCAAACAATTTGTGTAACAGATTCAAACAAAATATTTTTTCCAATGATTTTAATCCTAAAACAAAAATTATAAAGATAAAGAAATTATCTACCTACCAGTGCTTTTAAAAGTATCTTCTAGCTGGGCGTGGTGGCGCACACTTGTAATCCCGGCATTTGAGAAGCTGAGACTAGAGGATCCATGTTCGTGGCCAGCCTCAGCTGCTTAGTGAGACACTACAAAACTTAGTGAGACCCTGTTTCAAAATAAAGAATAAAAAAAAATAGCGCTGGAGGTGTAACTCGGAGGTAGAATGCCCCCAGGTTCCATCCCCAGTACCGCAAAAGAAAAAAAATAAAAAAGTATCTTTTACTTAGAAGTAGTGCATTTCTACTTTAAAAATAAGAATAAAATTGTGGAAAAAATGATCTACTTCTGTTTGATTTTTATCTACAACATACATTTCAAGTGGGGTACCATGCAGAGTGGAGAAAAATGAACATACAGATCAACGGATGGTGGCTTTAGAATATGAGCAAGTATTAAGGCTAAACTATACAACTAGAACCTTATAAAATAAGACCAACCACCATCATCTTTTTCAATTACTTGGTGAATATCTCAATATGCTAAGTTCTTTCTGTGGTGACTAATCTTAGCAACCAAAAATTATTAGCAGTAGTATTCTGGAAAATGTATCTCGCATTTTTGCAGATCAGGACATTTCATACTGAGACATGCACTAAATATCTATTAGAGAGAGCCTTCAGCAACTCCGTGACTATTTTAATAGGATGGGGAGTTGTGTTAAACTCACATTGCTTGTCTACACTTGAGCAGACTGATACATTTTTGTTTATTTAATGTAAATCCATGCTCCCCTAAATTCTGCTCATACGTGTGTAGCATCATTAGGCATATTTACTGTATAATCATTATTTTTGAACCAGACCCATAACTGGGACAAGAACGATGTCAGAATAAAAATAATCTTTGAACATCAAAAACTTGCAAATTGCCCTTTAATCAGGGGATTGAAGAAAGAACTCTCTTATTTCTTGGGTGGTTAACAGGGTTAATCATTTCTTTTTTTTCCCTTCCCATCCTGAACCTTTAGTGATAGTGGATATATTAAGCCAAAAATTATTATCTGGGTGGCACTAATTTTAGTTACATAATAGAAATAGCTCTGATTCAGTGAGTGCCTGCTATTTATCAAGCACAGTGCACAGACTATACATAATTTATAAGTTTTTAAAGCTACCCAGATAATCATATTTCTAGCCCCATTTTACAGCTGGCTAAACTGAAGCGCAGAAAGATTAAGGCTCAAGGGCACATAGTTAAAGCAATAATCTAGTCTCAGACCTGCACCTGATTAATACAAAGCCCATCCTCATCTCCCCAGGGTATCAACTGCTCTTCTGAAATCCCAAGCTCAAGAGAAGGAAATCTAACATACCTTCATAATCTCCTTGACTGTCACAGGACTACAGATTGCTCCTAAATTCATCAGGAGGAGCTTTGAGAATTCTCTGATTTTTGCATAACTAATTTTGTTTGTTTTCAAAAATCTTTACTATCATCCTAACAGTTAAATGTATACTAATGTATACTGCCTCTACACACAATAATAATGAATAGGGAAAATAAACAAAATATACTAAATTTTGAAGGGATGCACAAAGGGTATACTTTTTTCCTTTTTTTTTTTTTTTGTTATTGCTACTGGGGATTGAATCCAGGGGCATTTATTTTATCTCCATGCTATACCCCCCAACCCTTTTGTTTGTTTGTTTTTGTTTCGAAACTAGGTCCTGCTAGATTGCTAAGAGTCTTACTAGGTTGCTGGAGTCTGGTCATGAGCCTATGATCCTCCTGGCTCAGCCTCCCAAGTACTGGGATTAGAGGCATGTGTCACAATTTCTGGCTATATTCTTTTCGACTTCTTTGTCACCCCAATTTTCCAAATGACACAACTAAAAGTTCAGAGAGAAAGTAGTTTATTCAAAATGTTCAATTAATTAGTGGCAGACCTAGAATTTAGGTACTAAATCTCCTCACCCTGGGCCCATTCTACCACCTGCATTTCTATTAGGAAATAGACCAAAGTTCACGTGTAAACATTTAAGCATCAATACACATTCACTGAGTACATAGTATTTTGTGGGCTCAGCATAAAGATTCAAGATGCTGAGATGGAGAAAGGAAAGCTTTGTCTTCAAAGAACTAAAGTTTAGTTAGTATACCCTTAGAAAACAATCTGATAAGTGAGGCCATATATGTGATATTGACACCCTTGGGAGAATTACCAAAGGCCTACCAGTAAATGTGACATCAAAGCTGAATCCTAGAGAACAAATAGTAGTTAGTCCTGTGAAGTAGGAGAATCCACTCCAAGAGAAAAGTTGCATAGAGAATAGTATAGGTGGTTAAAGATAATAAATGCATCCAGCCAGACATGATAGCCCATGCCTGTAATCCCAATACTTGGGAAGCTAAGACAGAAGGATCACAGGTTCCAGGATAGCTTCAGAACCTAAAAAGACTCTCAACAACCTAGTGAGACCCTGTTTAAAAATAAGAAATAAAGATTGGGAGTGGTGGCACACACTTGTAACCCTAGTACTTGGGAGGCTGATACAGGAGGATCAAGGTTCGCGGCCAGCCTCAGCTACTTAGTGAGGCACTTCGCAACTCAGCGAGACCCTGTTTCAAAATAAAGAATAAAAAGATAGGGCTGGGGGTGTAGCTCAGAGGCAGAATGCCCCTGAGTTCAATCCCCAGTATCACAAAAAAGAAAGAAAGAAAAGAAAGAGAAAGGAAGAGAAAGAAAGAAAGAAAGAATGAATGAATGAAAGAAAGAGGCTGCGTGTGTAACTTGGAGGTAGAAAGCCTCTGGTGTTCAATTCCCAGTACCACAATAAATAAATAAATAAATAAATAAATAAATAAATAAATAAATAAATGAAAGAATGAATAAATGAATAAATGAATGAATAAACACATCCATGTATCTGATCGACCAGACTAGGACTAGAATGTTAATGTTTCATTCAGAACGCACCTTAGAGTTAGATGAACACCTCATTCACTATAATGATAGCAAGAAATCAAGAAAGAAGAAGGGATGAATGTGTCAGGAAGAAGTTGGGTATGTGAGCACATAGTTGAGGAAATTCTTTCTTTTAACCCAGTTCAGATAAGAATGACTATACACTTTAGGCAAACAAAAAGCTGTCTGTTCCACTATAGTAACTTTTTCTAACATATAGGTCATTTCTAATTCAAATATATTTTTCAACATAAGAATTGAATTATGATAACAAAATATTAGATTGAGTCTTCCTCAGCATGTGTAGAATTTTTTTAAAGTATCATAAATATTTTATGAATATTTCAGATTAATAAAATTCTTATCACTTGTCAGAGAAAACTAAGGGAAGACTAGAAATTACTTGAGTGAAGTTTGAGTCATTTATGTGTGGATAGGTAAGTAGAGACAGAGAGAAAGAGATTATTATATTCTCTTCCCTCAAGAATTGTCTATGTTTGTGCAGCACAAGTCACAACTGCCAAATTATGAAAACAACCCAAGTGTTCATCAACAGATGAATCAATAAGGAAACTGTGGTACATACACACAAAGGAACTCTATTCATCCATTAAGAAGAACAAAATTATGGCATTTGCAGGAAAATGAATGGAACTAGAAAATATTATTCTAAGTGACATTAGTCAGTCTCAGAAGGCCAAAGGTTGTATGCTTTCTCTCATATGTGGGAGCTAGCAAGAAAAGAGAAACATAAGGGACTTTAAATTATATGCAGACAGATCTGTAGAGTAGTGGAAGGGGTCTGAGGGAGGAGTTATAGAGGGGAAGTGAGAGGATTGAAGGAGCAAACAGTTCAAATACTACTATGGCAATATGTGAAAGTATTACCACTAATTTCAATTTCACTACCATGTAAGGAAAGGGAGGGGGCAGAGCAGGGTGGGATGTGGGGGGAAATAAACCAAGAGCTGTGTGCATGTATGTATGTTTCCATCACATTGAACCTCACTAAGATGCCTAATTTCAATGCATGGATAAAATATTTTTTTACAATGTATTGGAGAAATAGTGCAAAACAATTAAGATATAATAGATATCAGTTGTAATAACAGAAGACTTTTGAGCAGAATGGCAGAAAATGAAGGCTAAGAAAGTTAACCTAGATATAAAGTGTGGATTGGATTAGAGAAATAACATCTGAAAATGGAGAGGTTGTTACCAGACTCCTGCAATGACGTAGATAGAGCCATAAAATCCATTTCAACCAGGAATATTCCAATCTCCATTTGTCATACATTTCTCATTTGGCAATTACAGATCTTAATTCATCCAGTAATGAAAGTACTTTTTTTTTTTTTTCAAAATCCTGATGTGCTTTTAGCATATATATGGATCCAGGAAAAAAGATAAAAATAAATTAACCTGCTGTTGTATGTTTATAAAACCATCCTGAATCATCAGTCTATTGATTTATCTATTTTTTCATCAAACACTAATTTTCTGACTATCATGTGTCCTATATTGGGGAACAGGACCACATTGGAAAACATGGTATGTGACTTCAAGAAGCTTATGAAAGTCTGCCATTCACTTGAGGAAAAAGTACATGGGAAAAACACATCTACAGTGAATGAAGGAGAGTCAAGACAAGGAGAAGGGACAGAGAGCTGGACATGACAGACTTTACATAATAAAAGAGAAAGCATTAGATTCAGGAAAAGGTCCCTGATAACAATTCTTTTAAGTATACATACCTAATTTAATAAAAATGTAGTGATAGGAAAGAACAGCTAGAGAAAAAAATCAATAAAATATTTTTCCTTCTTTTGCATCTTCAGAATTTTTCCTGTATAATTTCCTCATCCAAAAAAACAATTCCGCCAACCCAGTATGCAACATCTGGTTTTAAGGTTAACCTGGCAGGCAAAAGGTAATATGCAAAAAGATATAGAGTGACAAATTTTCACCCTAGACTGATGAATAGCTACATGATTTCCCCTGACTTCAGGGATTCAAACAACAACAAAGGTAAACAATATCCAATCCATTGATTTAAGCACCTGGATAGATGTAAATTACATTTCAATGAAATAGAATGATAGGGAATATCTTTTCCTAATTTGAGAGATGAATAATCAGAACACAGGAAGAGATCTCCTATATGTTGTTTGCAGTTAATATTTGACAGACATTACATTACTTCTTGATACAAGAAAGGCCATCTTCAATAACAGAAGTAGAATAGCTACACTTTACCTCAATAATAATTTTCTTATGCCTCATTATTCCCCAGGGAAAAGCAGCACAGCTCCCTACACATCCCATAAATATGTCACCTCCAGCTTCTTGATTAGTGCTGGGATTCTGCCTCCTGGAATGTCATTCCTCTTATCACTGCTCCCTGTCTTGAGTCCCTGTCTCTAATCTTCTTCAGGTGGTGCTGAACCTACCAATCATGGTACTTTTTTGCAAAACACCATTCCTTATGAGGAATCCATACCATGAAAGTCAGGAGCAGAAAACATATGATTTTATTATATGCATCTAATATAGACTCAGAATCATTAGCACACATATCCAAATGCACAAACAAGATATTTGACTGTTTCTGAGTTTTCTCCTAATATTCATTTGCTACTCGTCCATTTGTTGTGTCATCTGCTATCTCAGGCAAGGAGAAGCAAGTATCACAAGTTTCAGAAAATTGTATAGAAAAAATGTAAATGTGAGAAATTCTAAACATTTTAAAATTTTAAGTTTATAATGATCATAATGCTTATGCTTGTATATAGCTTGTTATTAATATACTTTTATATTAATAGTATACTAATATCTTAATAAAATGAGCAAATCATGTGAATCCTGGCTTAACACAGCATTGATTGGTGAGATGGCCCTGAAGTTCTATAATATGGTAGAATTTTTAAGTTTACATGTGTTTATTTAGTGTGTTGAGACTGGTGTGCAATAACCACCATTTATTTTGAAATTGAGATTGGGTACACTCTACTTTCTGGAATATTTCAACTGAATTTGAGCATCCTCTTCAGATCACTAACTACAAATATCTCATTAGGATTCCCAAGGAGATCCCATAGTTCTAGTTTTCCTTTACTACATTTAAAGAAAAGCTGGCTATATTTTCTCTTGTGATATCCATGGATTTGGTAATTTTGTTGTTTCAAAGACGAATACCTTGGAAACTTCAATGATCTTAGTTTATACACTACATTTGTTTTCTTTATCCTGTACTTATGTGGCCTCTATCTCTTTTGTAAAACATAGGTCTTGGCAGGTGCTAATTACAGGGAAGTAAATTATTAAATTCTGGATTATTCATTGATGGAGAATTCTGTTTTTGAAAATACATGCAATTTGCAAAAGAAATGCATTCTATTCAAAATTACAGGTGCTAGTATTGGGTGATGGTGTATTCCTTGATCCCTGTTCTCATCATGTTTTTCAAATTACAATGAGTTTTCTCCCTGATAGTCACAATAAAGCAAAGATACCTCTCTATACAGTTTGCATGGTCTTTATACATCTCTTTGATGCTTCTGCTGTGCTTTGGTACCTTGGAAAGTATCAACAGAGATTTGCAAATGAAGGGCAATTTTCCCCAACTATTCCTTATGAATCACATAAAATACATTTTTCCATCATAGCAGTGGTTACATGTTAATAAGATGATAATACAAATTGTAAAATAAATGCAGCAATCAAAATAAGTGCAAATAATTAGAGTCAGTTCTAACATTTGAAAAATGGTCCATTCGATTTTACCGAATATGTTATATTTCTCCACATTTAAATTAAAGTCTTCTTTACCTAAGGGACTAATTGGTTAATCAGTCAAGTTGCCAATGCTAGAGAACATATCTATGGGTAAAGTTCTTATCTTAAATGTAGACATATTTATTTTCTCTGGGGACAAATGAAGTTTTCATTATAAGTGTAAAGATTTATTGAAGATAAATATTCAGAATATAATAACAATGATATGGCAGAGAAGGGAAAGAGACTAACATGCATTAAATGTTCTGGCCAACCACTATGCTAAGCATATTAGATAGTTTGTTTTATTCCTGAAATGCAATTAAATATACTCTCTTATATTCATATTCAGATGAAAAGATAAAGAAACTAAATTTAAAGAAAATAGTCAAACAGCTAATAAATGCCAAAGCAATATTTAAATACAATAATTATTGACTCCTTAAAGATGTTCAGAATTTTTCAAAACTTTGTTTAAAACAAAAGTATACTGCATGCCAAACAAACCAATAAAGTACTTCCTGTATTAAACCTAAGTCCCTCAGCATAAATTTAAATTCGTTTTTCTCTTATATTTTCATTGGAAATGTATAGCAAATGTTCATACCTGAATAAATTATTTTGATATGCTTAAGTTTGTATTCATTTTCTCTCTTTCTTATGAGCTATTTCTATATATGCCATAATTTTTTTATTTTGAAGTCTAAAAGAATAATTGCTCTACTAAGGATTTAATCAATATTGTCCATACTGGGCAATCCAATAAACAATATTTTATATGTATATAATTAAGTTTTATTATGTCCTGTTGTACTTTTATTCCTATAACTACAGTATCATATAACTCCAAATTTTTTGTGATATTTTGAACACCAAGATCATTTTTTAAATGTTTTACTAGTTACCCTATTCTAATTTATGAGTTCCTTGTAAACAAATATTTTACTTTCCTTTGATAGTTCTTTACTAATTCAGGATCTGGTTTCTGCAGTGGACTCAGCAATGAGTTATTCCTTTGAAAGTGGTGTGATCTTTGACAAGTAGATTACTTAAAGTCTCTCATTGTCCTTTTCTGTAAGATGAGGTTAACAATAGAGCCTACCTCAGATAGTTGCTGTGAGGGTTCACATATGGCCAGCATTTAGAACAGCATTTAACACAAGACATATTTTGTGTTAAGTATTACCTATTATTACTACTATGACTACTGCTAGTGCTACTATTTTTATAGCATTTTCTATAATGCTTTTTCAAGCCCTCTAAATCCTCTTCTAATCCCTTAGTCTCAATGGATGACCTAGGCTTCCACAAAGTTCCAGAGAAAATAGAAGCCACTGAGACAGAAACCTTAAAAAACTTCTCATCACTTCCCCTTCAAACTAGTAGAAACCTTACCTCCCTTTTCTTTCATCATAAGTGTCCTTTCATCTATTTATTTTTTCTCTGAAACTTTATTTTAAATGAAATGAAATCAGAAGTATACAGAACCCACTTTTCTATAAATTATTCCTTTCCTCTTTTTTAACAGCCTGAAAGCTTCCTTGTCTTCCTGTGTGTATGTGTGTGTGTGTTACTGGGGATGGAACCCAGGGGCATTTTACCTCCAAGCTACACCGCCAACCTGATTTTTTTAATTTAATTTGAAACAGGGTTTCATTAAGTTGCAGAAAACCTCACTAAGTTGCTGAGGCTTGCCGCAAACCTGTGATCTTCCTGTCTCAGCCTCCCAAGTACTGGAATTACAAGCGTGCACCACAACACCTGGCTCCTTGTCTTCCTTTTAAATTCCTCCTCAGGCACTGGAGTCTGAGGTCCCCTCCACCAATCAGTCTCCTTGGACCTTTTTGGTGAAGAGTTCAATCATATCTCAGTTGTTCACATTTTATGGTCATTTTTTATTCTTTATCATAGTGGACCTATATATATATATATATATATAGGCAACATAGCAAGATCCTTTTTCAAAAATTCAAAAAGGGCTGGGTCCAGTAGCAAAGGGAGAAAGAAAGAGAGAGAGGAAAACAAATATAAATATCTTCAGCATTTCCTCTTCCTTATTCTCTTTTCAATTTTGTACATCTTCTCAATTTTAATTTATCTTTAAGTTTCTGTTAAAGATCACTTTTCTAACTCTAAGCTATGTATTTAATTACATACTGAACATATATATATATATAGGCTTGACCACATCCTTTTTTATAATTTTTATAATGTTTGATTAATGGCTTCCATGACACCATGGCTGTCCCGTTTTTCCCATCCCAATTTTTGTACGATCTTCATAATTACTTTTCCGTTTTAAATATAAAGCCTAGGTCTCTATTAAAAGTAAAGAATTTAAGAGAGCCTTAGCTTGGTGTAGTGGCACACACCTGTAATCCCAGTAGTTGGGAGGCTGAGACAATATGATCACGGGTTGGAGGCCAACCTAAGCAACATAGCAAGATCCTTTTTCAAAAATTCAAAAAGGGCTGGGTCCAGTAGCAAAGGGAGAAAGAAAGAGAGAGAGGAAAACAAATATAAATATCTTCAGCATTTCCTCTTCCTTATTCTCTTTTCAATTTTGTACATCTTCTCAATTTTACTTTATCTTTAAGTTTCTGTTAAAGATCACTTTTCTAACTCTAAGCTATGTATTTAATTACGTACTGAACATCTCCACTGAGTCTGACAAAATCCAACTCTTAGTATCATTGAAACCCATTGTTATTTTCCATTCTTACTATTGCTACTGAGGGAGGCAGAAAAGAGAAAGAAAAGATCAGAGGATTGGAATATAAACTCACTATAATTCAAAATCTGGCTTCAATTCATGCTGGTATATGACCTTGATTCCAAGGTTTTTGTCCTCTCTGAGGCTGAGTTTTGTTTTCTTTTAATCATTATAGTTAGATATAATGACAGCAAGTACATAGGATCCTAGTTAGGATTCAATGAGACAGTGCTTAAAGGGGACCTAAACCAGTGTTCTGAACTCAGTAAATAAACAGTATATTTTGTTTCCACTTAGAATAGCCTTTTAGAAATTATCCTGTAGACTAAAGCCATGGGTTTCTAATTGACCTCTCTGCCTCTTCTCTCCCCTCCTTTAAGTTTCTTCTTCCTGCTGTCGCAAGATATATTTGCAAACACAAATTCCATCACATCACTTGCCTAAATGAAATTTTCTATTAACTCCATCATGTCTGTTGGAGTAGCTCAATGCTCCTGAGCTGCTAACCCATGATACTCATGACTTATCCCAGCACCTTGTTCTGCAAGACCTCTACATGCCCTGCCCACTAAACTCTTTATTGATTTCAGAAAAGCCAAGCCAATTCACGCAGACTACTCTTTCTGTGTATGTTTGTTCTTTTCTCTTTCTTTATCTAACTTTTATCTACTTGGCAAGATTCTATTACTCTTCATAAGATTTAACTCATGTGTCTTTTTTCTGGTGTTTTTCCTGAGCTGGCAGAATGATGTCTCTACTGTATCCCCATCCTGCCTCACACACTCAGTTTCTGTTCTTCTCTCTCACTGGATTATAACCCTTCACATGTCATACCACCTTTCATTCCAGGGTCTTGTTTTATCTCTCCTTGTGTTCTCATCTTTAATAAAAAGTAGATACTTCCTAAACATTTGCTGAATGAGTAAGTGAAAGAAACAATAATATCATTTGGACCCTACTATACTGTAAGCTCACAATATTTATATCTTCATACCCCTATATTACTTAGTATTTGTAAGCATTTCAAAATACTGACCAGCACTTGCTGATTTATAATTATGAACCAAGTATAGTCCTAAGTATTTTTGCTGCATTCGATAAATAATTTCAGTGACCTTATGAGTCAGGTACCAACAAAGAGAAGTTCATCAGTTTACTTAGGTGGAGCATATGGAATTGGGTTGCAGTCAGTAGACTCAAGCACATTGACTTTTAATCACTTTTCAATGTTTTGATATAACTATAGAAAGTGCATAGACTCTCAAAAGAAATATTTTAAAAGCCGAGAATATATGTGTTAGAGTTTTCCATAGAGATATTTTTGAAAGGAAAACATATTCTGAGCTCCTAAGAAGTTTCTCAGTTCCAAAGGAAATAATTCAGGTTATCTTACCAAGTTTAAATCCTTCTTTTCATAAAGAGCCTCCAAGGAATCAAATAGTTGGGAATATATTAGCTGCAGGATTTAAATTACACAGCTTAGTTTAACACAAAGAAATTAATTGAAAAAGTTTTAAGAAAAGCATGTTCTTCTCCAATAAATGTTGCTACCTGGGGGCAAAGACTTGCTAGAGGGTTTATCGAGAATAAGGTTTTTTTTTTCCCCTAAACTAATCTAAAATTTGCTGTAAATAATATATGCACCTACCATGTTACTCTTTCATTTTCTTTTAAGTTCCATACGAATATAATGAGACTTCTGATTAAATTTCTCTAGAATAATTCTCTTTTACATTACCTTAAAAAGCTTCTTCTTTTTAAAACCCTATAGGGGAATATATTTTTTTAATGCATATTTGTGTAAAATTACCAAACCTTATTACAATGAACTTAACCTTTTGTTAGCTGTGGGCCCCATATATGCCAAAACAAATGATAGTTCAACATAGCTGTAAGTTTGTTGTACAATACTCAAAAGAGAATTTTCTATATTAAGTTTACTAAAAAACAAAAAATAACTTGCCTTCATTTATGATAATTTTTAAGAAAACATATTTGCTCAATTCACAAAAATAATAAAAATAGCATACATAAAATCTTACAAATATTCACCTAAGAAAAGCAGTTTCATATAATTCTAATATTATTATCAATATATATTTCTTCTGAGATCTTTATTTCCTTGAGAACATTTGGCAAATAATAAATTCTAGTCTTTTATTAACTCCTTTTTCTCTTAAATCTATTCTTTGCCAAGGATAATAATGTAAGGTGTGATAAGTCTAAATTTCAACTCATAAGTATTTTAATTCAGTAAAACTAATAGGAAAGCAATGCTTCCATCCTATGTAATATACGAAAAATTTCTCATTCTAAACTATATTTTTCAATTTTTCAAATGTCATAATTCATTTGTGTATAAAGTTTCCCAGAGAAAATAGATGCACTATGAACCCACTAATGAAGAGACTACAAACTGAGTACTTTTTGAAAATGAGAACATTGACTTATTTAAAACAATGCACTTCTCAAGATTATGTTGTTATACCATGACAGTCATCACCAATTCATTGGTTAGAACACCATGCCAAATTATTTTTAAAGTGCTACCTCAGTAATATATTTATATCAGGACATGCAATTGAAATATTTGCCAGATACTTTTTTATGATCCGGGGACTCTGCTAAGGGTAGAAGACCTCAAGAAATCACATTGTCGTGGAAGAGACAGTCCCCTTAGAGTCATTCTCATTTGAATCTAAACAAAGAAATCTAATAACGAATGCAATTATAAATGTAACTGCCTCAACACAAATAGGTTAATGGATTTGTTGGCTCTCGAAACAAAGATATATGATTAGGCACAGAATCAACCCAATACCTGCCAGTGTAGATCCTTCTGAGGATCCAGAATTCACATGTCTTAAGAGTTTGTGAATTACTAAGATAGTTATCGATGCCTTGCTAGTGGCCAACACAAGTACAAATTTATTCAGTTCTCTGAATATAGTAGTTAATAACAACACCATACTTTCTATAGTAATAAATTCTTAAACCATTGTAGACATGCACTTCATAGCTTCATAGGATAAGGAGCAATAATTCAGACAAACCCAAGAAATTTTGCAATAATTTCATAACATAAAGAAATCTCTATTTAATCTTCAAAAGGTAAATTGTAATTTGCACAATGTCCTCTTTTCTTTTTTTGTTTTTTTGCGGTACCGGGGATTGAACTCAGGGGCGTTCTACCTCCGAGCTATATCCCCAGCCCTATTTTTTTTATTCTTTATTTTGAAACCAAGTCTCACTAAGTTGCGGAGTGCCTCACTAGATAGCTGAGGCTGGCCGCGAACCCGAATCCTCTGGTCTCAGCCTCCCGAATGCTGGGATTACAAGCGTGCGCCACCACGCCCGGCTTCCTCTTTTCTTATCTGAACTTTTCTCTAAGTTTCTTCCATAGTAAGGGTGCTGGCATGCATATATGCAAGCCAACCACTTAACAGTTACAGTTTACTACATCTCACCAGTCATGCTAGCATCTCAATGCACTGCAGTATTTCCCTTAACTGTATGGAGGCCTTGGGCTGAACTCAAAATTTGCTCTGAGCTATAACTTATGCAGGGAAGAAGGCTACTTCTGTTTGGGTTAATTCCTGTCTTCTTAGTTAAGGTATGTATCCTAATCTGGTTGAATGTTGAGCTTGCCCTCGATACCAGGCTATATGTTATGTGCCGCGAGAGAGTGGTAGATACTTATTCTACTTTCCAGAAATAGATGCTCCCCAAATGTCAGTGAGTTTGGTTTTAGTGTACATAGATTGGGGTAAGTTTATAATTAATCACTTTTTTAAAGTTTAAGTTAAATTTATTTCAACTGATATATGAAACTACAGGTCTTATACATACTAATGAGGTACCCTGTGATGTTTTGATATATGTATAATATTAAAATCAGGTTAAACACATAACACATCTAACTATTCAAACATTTATCATTTTTTATAGTGAAAATATTTAAAATCCTTTCTTCTGGCTTTTTGAAATGTACGGTTGGGTACTATTATCTATAGTCTCCTGATTGTGCAACTGCACACCAGAACCTCTCACCCATATCTAACTGCAACTTAGTACCCATTGGCTTATATCAAAAACAACCAAAACATGGAAGCAATACTCACTAAAAGTTCTATTTCTAGATTAGTACTTACTTATATGAATCAAAAATACAAAATTTTCTCTTTATCAGCCATTTCCCATGTGGCAGCAGAAGAGTACCTTTTGGTGAGGGTTTTTCTTTTTTTTTTTCCCCAGACCTGTGGTTACTTACTCCTTCTCATAAGGGTCAGAGTAATTGAGTAATTTTCAATAACATGTAATTTAGATAATGTTATTCCTTTACAAACTCTGCGGCCCAGCCCCATCTCACTCAGACCATCCATGATTTGGTGTCCGCTTTATCTCTGGCCCTGAAATCACACTGGTCTTCTTATGGCTTTTCCTGTGTCTACCTCAAGAGCTTTCCCACAGATGGACATGAGGCCAGCTCATCATTCAAATACTGAAAATTCTTTTTTCATGTGTTTCTCAATAGTACTTAGAGCCATGCAATTAGTACATATTTTACTTGTTTACTTATTTATTAACTTTATTATTTATTTGTTTATTTTGTCTTCCTCCACTAGAATATGAATTCCACAACAGTAGAGATTTTTCTTGCTTTTGTTCCCAGATGCAACCACGCACATGGTAGATATTAAAGTATGTAATTAAAGAAATATACTTGGCATATTTAATTTATTACAAAGTAATTTCACTTTCTCTAGCATTCAGATTAAACTTTTGCTGTTGCTACCTCTATTTTCCTTAGCATGAGGTTTTATCCTCCTGGCTTCAACTTGGTTGCTGTTTCCTACAGACAACGCATGCATATTCTGAGAATAAGAATAATCGATGGATAGGAGCAGAAGCAAGGAAGCCAGACAGAAGAGCATTGTGACAACTTGCTGGAGAGGTGGTAGTGGTGTCAAGACTGTGCTTGAGTATGAATGTGTGTGTCAATGAGAACTTCCTCTAATTTCTCCTTCTTTCTGAATAAATTAGGATACAATGTTATTAGCAGAAAATAGAAACTGAGGGGAAGTGCTGGAGATCTGGAAAGAAAAGGTTTGGAGTCTGACATTATGCAGTCATCTAAGAATTTTGGAAATTCATAAACTGGTATATGCCATATGAATTCTGCAAAGCACTAAGAACCCACTTAATATAATAATATTGAATTGTTTTAAGGAATCCAATTAACATTACTTTGTGCTGACTGCATGGGTGACGGCATAAGGAGAATTTAATTTAGCCCTTAGGTGTAGCCAAACTGCTCTAGGAAATGTGATATGGGGTGAGGGAGTTAATAGTGTCAGCATTAGAGTGATTGTAATGACAAGCATAGTATTTTAAGCCAGGTAAAGAGGAAAGAGACAATATGAGTTGGGTGATCCTCAAGATGTGTGACGTGTTAGAATTAAAGATTGTAAGTTTCTAGAGAATTAAAACATTATTGGAATATAGAAAGTGATGGCTGAGGGGAGGCATACTTGAAGTTGAGACAACTATGTGGCTATCCCTTTGGTAACAACAAAGTCAAGGCATGTGTGTGTGACTGAGATATTATTAAGACACAAAGGGATTCAGGAGATTGTAAAGATCATTGATTGTGTGAGTCAGCTTTCTGTTACTGTAACAATGATGAGGTAATCAATTTATCAAGATGAAAGGCTTTTTGGCTCACAGGTTCCAGTCCATGATCAACTGGGCCTCTTGCTTTTATGCCTGTGGAGAGGCAGATCAGCATGAAGAGAGTGCCTGACAAAACAAAACCACCCACCTCGTGACCAGAAACTACAAAAAGGAAGAGGAAGGGACTGGGGTCCCATTGTCACATGGGCATGTCCCCAAAGAGCTGAAGACTTCACAGTGGACCCTAC
The DNA here is from genome assembly GCA_004027655.1 of Graphiurus murinus. NCBI lineage: Eukaryota > Metazoa > Chordata > Mammalia > Rodentia > Gliridae > Graphiurus > Graphiurus murinus. The sequence goes on along the minus strand of PVLC010003367.1, from coordinate 38,904 downwards.
TCTTAAAAGTTCCACCATCTCCCAATAACATCATCCTGGGACCAAAGCCTTCACATGGACCCTTGAAGGACACTCAAGATTTGAACTGTAGCAATCATCTCTATGGATATTTAAATCACCAACAATTATGACTGGAGAAGTATTATAGTGATAATAACCCAGGGAGCTAATTTTTGGAAAGTGAGGGATTAGTGAGAGAACGTGTGGGCAAAGGATTAGTACCTAGGAATCCCTCAGGAGCTAGAGTTGTCCTGTATGTTGTTTGTGGTTGTGGTGGTTATAAAATGATTTCAGTTGTATAAATTGCTCTGCTCTGCTCTGCTGAATAACTTGTGTTAAAGAAGAAGAGGAATAGATATTGTGTAGTCAATTCACAGCATGTTCCATAATTGCCACTTATATGCACTCAAAATGGACAATTGATATTTCACAAACTGCATTCTAAGGAATACTGATGTATTAAAGCACCTTAATAGGTGTTCCGTCAATAAAGGTTTCTTTGATCACTGAGGTTCAGGAACTCCTGAGTTAACAAAATTCAAAGTGGTGTATTTATATCAGTACTTCTTTAGCCTTTAATATTTTAATGTGCAATATGAATCACCAAAAGAGAGATTCAGTATGTAGTTCCTAAGCTTTATCGACCATTTCACAGTTTTATTCAAGAACAATTATTAACATCCGTTACCTGCTAGTCTTCTTCAAAACATAGTTTGGGACAGACCGTTGAAGATAATATCCTCTGTTCTCAAGGACACAAGGGGTGGGGTTTATATGCTCACTGGTTGCTGATCAGCATTTAAAGTAGTGAAATAATCATCCTTTTCTATGATGCAAAGTAATTCTTTTTTCCAAGGACTTTATACACATGCAAAGGATCTAACTATAAATATGTTCATGGAAAAATGTAGTTAGGACATCATAAATAAAGTGTATGATTATTAATAAACTTGTTTAGTTATGGTGAATCTATATAATGGGAATCTGTAAAGCTACTTAACATGTTACAGTATCAAAACTTGTAATAATTTGGAAATATAATGATAAATAAAATGGACAACATAGGGACTGTATTTGCTTTTAAAAATATGAATATATATATGTTTGATGTATCAAAAAAGAATGTAATATATATATATGCACTAAAAAGGGTTATGTCTGCATATCCTTTTTGTAATCACTTATCTATTGTTTTCATTTCTTGAAGTAATTATACAATATATAAAATTTAGTTAATATTTAAATTATATTTGTGTGTATATGAGTTTATTGATTTCTTTCCCCCTGCATACAATGCTCAGACCTGTTGCCTTAGTCAATAGTCAATCATATGGAAGTTGAGTTAGTATTTGGCGACAAATCAAATGATAGATTATCTCATTTCTGTACTCTTTATATATACAATACGATACATACACTTGTTAATAATACCATGAAGTTACTTTGAAATGAATTCAAAAGAGCTTTCCAATATAATTTGGTAAAAATATTAACTCTTATTTTGTACTGGGTGCGGGGGGGGGGGGAGGCGTGGGAATTTGATCTGGGCCTCACACATATTAAGCATGCATTCTAAGCACTGAGCAACACCTCAGTTCCTTAACTCTTATTTTTAATCTTCACTTGAGTCAAGAAATTATGCAGAACTGTCAGAGTTACATTTTAAAAAATAGTGAGACATTTTCAGGTTATATTAGATAAGAATAATTTTGGAATATTGTATGCATAGCCACTTTCTTGCTCAGAGTCTAGTGAGTAGTCATCAGCAGATATGGAACAGTAGTCAAATATTCATTCACAAATACTCAAACTACATAGACTTTACCTATTATAATAGGGAAGCTAAATAACAGGTTGATTTGGACAAAAAAATGCAGATTTGCTAGTTAAGATCTGAATCATACCTTTATAATAAAGAAAAACAATTAGGTAAGGACTTGCTGTATTACATTGTGACTGTAGTTGTACATGGCTCTGAAAACTTCCAAACAGGATACTTCCTGACAAAGACAAGTAAAAGAAATGCTTTGTTGGACATTAGAAATATTTTTAATCACTAATAATTTACTTAGAACTGAATGAAATTTCCATTCCATGTAGGATGTATAACTGAAAAGCACGGACAACTTCCTATTTCTCAATTTCTGATTCTGAGATAACTAAACACTACACATGTGTATAACATCTGTAAGCAATTTAATTTCTTAATCTCTCTTAGGATTAACTATATCTTTAAAATCATCATTTCCAAGAGGGTTGTTTGGAGTTAAAGTAACTAAAACTGAGGCAGTTTTAATAACTGTTCAAAGTTGAGACAATTTTAAGAACTGTTCAAAGTTAGGTGCTATATTATTGCCCAAAAATGGTTTAGAACTCATTTCCTGATTAACAGTCTTACAGTTTTTACCTTCTTTTTTTTAATTGCCTAAGCCAATTTTAGAGTTATCACACTGACTGCAAAGAAATTATATAGCTATAGACTTGAAATGTGGATAGTGTACCTGCCTTAAGTTTTGTTTTATGTCTTTATGTTGATTCTTTATTATAGCAAAAGAGTAAAAACATAGAATGGAATATCAATCGTTGGATTCTTGACCTTCTTTGAAAAAATAATCAATCAATATAAATATAACCAATGCTGTTTTGGAGCAGAAATACTAGAATTTTTCAGATCAGTCATCTCAATGAATATTTCAGCTCAATTCACATAATTAATAATTCTAGACAACGTATATTTAAAGATATTCTTCATTTGGAAAAAATTGTATGATAGAGACTTGTAATCTCTTAAGACTACATGCATTCATTTATACCTGCAAAATATCTGGGTAAGTAAGGGCAAATTGGCATCGTGTCCAGTTCTACCTCATCTACTAGAGTCACACAAAAGATCATTCTAAAATGCAGATCTGACTATACCCCTCTCCTATTTTAAAAGTTCCATGGTTACCCTTTGCCCACTGAATAAAACCCACAATCATTAACATGAAATATCAAGCTCTTTGAGAATTGTTCTTACCCAAACTTCTAAGCACATCTTTATTCCCTTGTCCTTCCCTTCAATGTGCCTTATACTTTAATAATGCTATATTTCTAGAAGGGATATCTGCTATTTTTTCCGCAGCAGTCTGTACCATTCTACAAAATTATCATCTATCACCATAGAATGAAATTGTAGTGTTCTGTTTATTCTCTTGCCACAAATTCTGGAAAGGACCAAGTGCCATGTGTCTTCATATCTTCAGAGTTTTGCGTAGTGTTCTGGCATAACTAGGACTTAAAATATATATATTGAAATATACATATTTTAAAAAGTAAATTCTAGGAATAGGGATGTAGCTTGGTGGTAGAGTGTATACTTAACATACAAGGCTGTGAGTTCAATTCCCAGCACCAAATAAAATAAAATGGTGACTACAAAAATTCATTTGAATTTCTGCTTATTATATCAAGTAAAACCATATCAAAAACCTAGGAATTCAAAACTCCATGGCATGTTAACTATGTAACTAGATAACATTAGTAGTTCCTAGTCTCACATGTTATTATACATAAGAATTGTCATCCTTGGTTCTTGTAAAATATCATCTTGCTCATTCTACCCTAAGATTATGAGGCAAAGTTTGGAGTCGTGGTGTGTGTCCCAGTACTTGGGAGGCTAGGACAGGAGGATTGCAGTTTTGAGGCCAGCCTCAGCAATGAAGTAAAACTCTCAGCAACTTAGTGTGACTGTTTCAAAATAAAAAAATAAAATGAGTTGGTGGTGTGGCTTGGAGGTAGAGTGCCCCAGATTCAGTCCTTAGTAAAAAATAATAAAAGGTTATAAAGCAGTCAGACTTTGGTAGAACAGAAAAAAAAAAAAATCAAAACACTGAGAAAGATCTTGCTTCCTGTGATGTACTATATACCAGCAATTAAAATATCTTTACTCTTTTTTAGAAGATTCACTATTGTTTTATGCATTTAAAAGCTATGTCTTCAAAGTACACTCCCTATTGCAATTAAAATATTGTTTTCGGACATGTTCAACACACAACCAACAATTTTCTTTTTTGCAGTATTGATTTATTGCTTTTCTTCCTCCTTCATTGTATTGCTTCCCAATGTAGTAACTATTCAGTCAAAATGATCAGACTATACTATGCATAAAAAGAACACCATTGTTAGTTAGTCCACGTTCATGTTATGTAAATAAGCAAGTACTGCTGGTGTTTAGATATAATCTTTCCATTTATTTCAGATATTCAGAAAGGATAATGTATAGGAAGAGCTGAAGAAAAAAATACATTACCCGACTTCTTTCTCTTTCCTTTTTTTTTTTTTTAAATTTCTGTGATTTCAAATTATTCAAGCTGTTCAGGTTATTAAACAGTGAATCCAGCTGACTTGAAAATATAGAAATATGCCACGCAGACTCTTATAGAAAGCTCTTTAAGAGCTTCTATTATCTACTGAGGAACTAATGCACTCTCTTAATTGTGCCTGCTGGGTGATCAGGCGCAACTGGCTGAGGAATTCAGGCCCATGCAGAAATGCAAGGCTGCGAAAAGGACATTTGCTCAGCAAGAAAGGTTGCAAAAGCCCTTTGACAAATGAGACAAAGCAAGTCAAGTAATAACAGAAGGGCTTTTTGAACATTTTCAGTAATTTGGTTATAACTAACTCTAGAGTGCATTAGCAGAAGAGTCTTAATCAGACCCTACTTTTCCATTAGAGAGACTAATTACAGCATGTCTTTGATTGGTAGATTTATTTTTCCTCTACAAAAATGCTTAGCAAATATAAACTAATTTGTTTGAATTTCCCTTTGTCTGTATCTCTTTTTTCCGAGCAAGCCTAATGCTGTCACATGAGAGGCTACACACACAGAGGGCACTGTTCACTAAATAATCCCCATTCTGCTGGCGACCGATTAACCAAATCCACATTAAGGTGAGATCAACTCCCATTCCTCAAATGCAGTGTCTGTTGCAAAATCTTGTTTTTACAAGTCTGGTTGAATTCCACTATCTTAATTCTGCTCCTTTTAGAAAAATGACTTTCAATCTGAGAGATTTATTTTCCTCTTGCTGACTCTATCTGTTGCTAGTCTAGGGATCTCTTTAAGAAGACATCTAAATTATGAGGCTGCCTAGGGGGAGGGGGTTGTCTCATGCCTGGGTGACTAAGATCACAGTTAATCCAATATAATTTTTTCTTTGAGATACATTCCTCCTAAGAAGCAAAATAACCCCTGCCTTACAGGTATGATCTACAAGATATTACTTGTAGGCCAAAAAAAAAAAAAAAAAAAAAAAAAAGCTTCAGTTCTCTGCTCAGAGTCAGTTTACTTTGCTTTTTAATCAACAATGCAATAGCAATGGGTTTACAGGTATGCATGTATCACTAATGGAATAACAATTCTTACATCAAAAGCCAGAATACATCAAAGCAGAGAGCTATGGGTATAATAGCACATTAAGCAAAACTATACAATGTATAATGCATTCATAGCTACATACAACCACACAATGCATAGAAAGAGCTATAGGAATAGTGGCATTGCATCACTATCCTTTGCTATTTTTATTTTTTTTCACTAATTATAAATTTTAGAAATTTTAAGAAAATATACATTACCTTCAACTACCCTAGCATAATTTTTTCTATTTGCTATGTCAATATTATTTTATTTTTTGCATTTCTAATATTGCTAACATTTTTAATGATTTAGTAGGCAAATATTTCCCTTTATGCTCTGTATTGTTATTTTTCCAAATGATAGTATATTGCAGAAAAACTTTTAATACTACAGATAAAGTTAACATTTAAGATATCAAATCTAATTTTTATGTGTGTGTGTGTGTGTTTGTGTGTGTGTGTGTTTGTGTGTGTGTGTGTGTGGTACAGGGGATGGAAGGCAGGGACATTCTACCTCTGAGCTACACCTCCAGTCCTATTTTATTCTTTTATTTTGAAATAGGGTCTCACTAAGTTGCAGACGGCCTCACTAAGTTGCTGAGGCTGGCTGCGAACTTGTGATCTTCCTATCTCAGCCTCCCTGGAATTACGAATAGTGTGCCAATGCACCTGGCTCTCAAACCTAAATTATTGACAACCTATAATAGTTATGCTTTGTTCAGTGTCTGCTGTATGTCAGCATTTAATTACACATCAGCTTTTAGTACACTGCTAGATAGCTCTATGCCTCAGTGTCATTTTATGAAAATAAATTCAATCTCATTCATTTGGGTATACACAAAGATAAATGTGTACACTCATTTGCACTTGTATTTTTATTCAGTCATTCAGCAAATATACCTTAAGTACCTGGGTTAAATGCTGAAGACACAGTGGTAATAAAATTGACAATATACTTTTCTTGTTTGAATTTACATTCTTCTGGGAGTCTAGTTCACAAAAGGATTTAAGCAGTATAAAGTTATTTAAACTACAACTAAATAGCATAAATTAATATTGCCACAAAAGAAGAACCTGGACTTAACAAGAAGCCAGTAATAAAACTAAAGTATAATTTCATCATAAACTGAATATATGTATATATTAGACTTAATCAATAACTAAGTATTATACATCAATTTATATCAAGATAAGTGGAATGAGTAAATGAATAAAAAATGAACTTCTACTATATACTATCAGGTTTGACCAAAAGGTATACAATATTCAAACTTTAAGCTATGAGGAACACAGGTTCTCAGTAGTGAAAGAAGAAAAATAAGGAAAGATGAGGAGATAGAAATATTTCCATAGAAAAAGTTTTATTAGATGAAAATCTTAAAAGGGAATTAGCCAAATTTCTGTAAGAGTTTCTGTAGACCACAAGTCATTAAACATGCAAAAATATTCTCCCAAAGACTAAATTTGGCTCTCTTATCCAAATATAGCTAGTGAGAGTCTAGTGGGTGACAGGCTCTCATATGTGAGCGTAGACTGCAGTTCTATGGCAGGAATCACAAGTCCATTTTACTGGGTAATTTAGGTTATGTAACTTTATAACTTGCTCTTAGTTGTTATACCACTAGGGGATGCTGTAGAGGACATTCAGATTCAAATCTGGCCAACGCGGGAACCATTCTCCCCACAGGCTATGATGAGAAAGCATGCAACTTACCAAAAAAGAAGCTTTAGAATCTCAACTTTGAGTGATGTTTAAATAACTGAAGGGCCACTATCTATCCTGTTTTAGATGAGATTAGATCTTTCTCATACAAGTGTGAGAAACAGTTAATTTCCTGAGGGCTTTTCCAGGTTTATCAGTGGGCAAGTTTTCTTAGAGCAGTTAGTACTGGTGATTCAACTAATCTCTAAAATATTGCAAAGTGAATTCTTTGTTTTTTTCTTTCTTTTATTTTTTCTGGGTAAATTTGCTTAGGACATTTATATTGGCAATCAAAAAATATCAAAATTGAGCTGTTGGGCTTTGAAATTTTCTTTGAAAATAATCTGTCTCACAGAGTACATGTTTTATTTCTTATACACATGTTCCTTTTATAATCGTGAAGCTACATTTTAGATTTCAGATCTCTATGAAACATTCTGATTTTAAAAACAGAACTGCTTTTGTCCTTTTTATTTGTATAATTTTTCTAATAATGGAGTCATAATAAACAAATGTGAGTCTCATAATTATTGTCACAAAGATAATTTTATTTTATTTTTATACATCTATTGGTACATTTTAATCTCACATCACAATATAGTTAATAGGGATAGTGATATACATGCACGTAGCACTTGATGACTTTTCCCCTGGCTCCTTTCCACTCCCCCCTTCCTCATACAGGATATTGAGATAGGCATTGGTATGCATATACTGTCAGTGGAAGTCTTTCCTTTGTTAAAAGGTTTATTCTGCTTAAGCATCAACACAGATCTAGACATTCATATAAAGTAATATGCATATATTATATACATGAAAGATGTAAGTTTATCTTACATAACCAAGTATAAGCCTGCATCTGTACACATGACTGGTCATATGAAACACAAAGGCAAATCAGGGCGTGGTGGCACATGCTTGCAATCCTAGTACTTGGCAGCCTGACACAAGAGGATCTGGGTCTGCAGCCAGCTTCAGCTACTTAGTGAGACCCTCTGCGACTTAGTGAGACCCTGTTTCAAAACAAAGAATAAAAATAGGGCTGGGAGTGTAGCTTGGAGGTAGAATGACCCTGGGTTCAATTCCCAGTACTGCAAAATAAATAAATAAATAAATAAACAAACAAACAAACAAATCACAGAGGCAGATTTTGAATATTTTTAAAAGTATGTATTGGCATAGTATTTTAAAATATAATTTGGTCTCTATGCTACCTCAATGTTTTGTGTTATATTTAGAACATTTATCTACCTGGAACTGAACAAGTTGCTTTGCGAGAGTCAGGGCAGCAACAGATGTCAACATCAGTTCTTGAATGATTCCTGCTGTTCCTAACATAATACCATCAAATAATATATCACATGAAAAGGTAAAAAAGGTGGCGAGACATGGATTTCTCTAGAACTTCTTATATCACACAAGCTTGAATGTCATGCTCCCATATGACAAATAAAATAGGAGAATATAGTTTAGAAAGAAGGTAGTATATACACTTGGAACATAGATAATTGGGAACATTTATAGAATTACTGAATATAGAAGTTCAGTTGAGGTTTGTAAGTTGAATCATATTATGCTGAAGCCTATGAAATTGCTGATATTTGACAATTGGCTTTATAAAAGGGGCAGTTTATATGTTTTAACCAGTATTTAAGTTTGAGAAAAATCAGCATATTATTGTGACATGGCTTAGAAAGGCTTGGCAAAATGGCCAAGGAGTGGAGAAACTTGGATTTAAGAGGGTGAAGTTGACATTGCTCCAATGGTTGGTTATTTATAGAATATGCTTTGACCTTCCTTGGAGACTGTTATTCATCTCAAAATCTTTCTTTAACTCTATACTTATTTGATTTTGTGTACTACTCTTTCCAGAATTATTTTTCATAATAAATGAACTAGAGAAGTGAAATACTTTACTTTAAACCTTTATTAATAAACACATTTGAATTGAATTAAAACGATCTCTTCTCTAGTGGTTGGGCTCCATTGGGTCAAAGAGAGTATACAGAAACGAATACCATAGGAATATACAGTTTTTTTTTTTTTTTCATAACGTTTCATAGCACTGGGAGGGCAGAATTTGGTGAGATATTGAAACATCTAAACAGGAAAGCTTTTATCACTGGTCTGGGGAGGGGGAAGGTTGGCAAGACATGGTGGTATGTGTAGCTCTTAAAGGTCAGTATGCTTTCAGCTCTCAATTTCTAAGAAACTTCTTCCTTTTCTAGTCTCAAAACAAGTCCTTTGGTGGAGACTATTCCTCCTCCTGTCCTAGGATGATAAAATGATATAGGGAAGGCCAATTTGAGAATGCATGAATCTGTCTATGGGGATTGGTTAAGAAAAGGTATGTGACCAAATTCAAGTCAGTGACAATTAGGCTCACAACTTTGGTTCAAATACGTAGGAAACAATTATTGCTCTCCTAGATGCCAGAAGCAGGGATAAGAAAAGTATACCTAAGAGAAATGCCTATATGTAAGAGAAAAGAGCCAAGTATAAAAGGTATGTTAAGATTTATGGATATTTTTAAGTCTTCAATGCCTATGACTTTTTTTTTTTTTTTTTTTTTTTTTTTTTTTTTTTTTTTTTTGGTACTGGGGATTGAACCCAGAGGCATTCTACCTCTGAGCTACACCCTCAGCCCTATTTTTTATTCTTTATTTTGAAACAGGGTTTCACGAAGTTGCAGAGGGCCTCACTAAGTGCCTATGACTTTTTTTTTTTTTTTTTTCAGTCTCATGAACATAAACCTTTTGGGTATAAGCAAGTTTCAAGAAGAGTTTATGATTTTTCCTCCGTAAAAAACGTCTTGTGTATTGATTAACACATAGGAAACATGAGATTGATGAACATATGGAAGAAGGAGGTCATTAATTTACTTCCTTTTGTTTATACTCAGTGGAACCAAAAATCTCCTTGGAGATCTCAGAATTTGGGGATATCATGGGGTGACTCTAGCTATTTACCTTACATGGGGCACTATCTTACAAAATAATAGAATCTTTACCCTTTAGACTCAAGAGAAAAGTCATTATGAAATCCTAGGCCTTTTTAGGCCATTTCCCAAACTGCACCTATATCAGCACGATAATGGAGATAAATGCAATTTCTATTGCATTCACAGACTCCCATCATTTTTCAGAACGTCTTGCTGATAATCTCTATTCCTACCTGTACATTTTACAAATGTATTCAAAACTTACTTCAATTTGAAAATCTTTCTAAGAAAATAAATCATTCTTATAGCCTATGTTCTCAATCATGAAGTGTCATTCTAAAATGTCCCTTTTCTCATTTTTCCCATAAAAAAGTATCTTCCTTTAAGCCCAGCTTAAACATCATTATCACATAACCCATCCCCTCCTCTTCACTTTTGCAGGCCTGGAAACTGCCACTATGCTCTCTGCTTCTATAATAATAAGCTCTTGAATATCATCTTTTTCTCTCGACCTATATCATAAAACATGAATATGTTCACTTGTTTTTCTGTACAAAAATAGTAATTCAGTACTTACTAATGTGTCAAATGCTGTGTTAATTACTAAGGATTGAAAAAGGGCAGAATATATCCCTTCACTAAGGGAACTTTTAATTTAGGGAAATTGCAATCTATACATTACTCACTAACCTCTAACAAGAACATTGAAATATAAATTGTAAATGAGAAATCAGAAGGAAAAAGAAGATATATAATGGTCACCTTAAAAGGAAAAAAGAAGCTAAGAAGAGATTCTACTGAAGTAGGGAGAAGATATAAGGTCATGAAAACTTCTTCATGCTCAAGAGAGGGTAGATTTATCATCAAGGGCAATGGAGAACCGTTGAAAGATTGTTTTAAATGGGGAAGATACACTTTCATATTAACTTCAGTTAGAAATAGAGAAACTCTAACATAATATGAGGAAGACTTCTCCCACACTGACAACTGTTTTTAATATGGCTGGCAGATTTCAATCAATCTGAACATGAAGAATATGTTCCAACTACTCCACCAAATGAAAAGTTTATGAACTTCTGCTTTTTTCTTTTCTTTTTTTGTATTTTTCCATCTTCTTTAGTTGGTACGTTATAATTATAGAAGCTAGTGGGATTTATTCTGATGTATTTTTACATGCATACAGCACAATTTGTTCAATTTCACTGCCTGGTACATTCCCTTTCATACGGGTAGGTCATAACCAAGTTGCATTTTAAATGATCACTTTGGCATTAATTAGGATGGGGTATGAATAGGGTAATCTTCCATTCTTATTTGTCTGGGGACAGTTTTAGCTCATGCCTATTGTATTAGTGCAATTATTAATTGACCCTTCATTCTTAGATATTCATTCTTTTTTAGACAGTAAAGCATGGGTTCACCCTAGGAGTGGTCCAGTGTGAGGGAATTAAGTGGAAAGAGGGAAGAGAGCCCAATAGTATTCTGCTGCATTAAGTTGGCCTAGAGAAGAGGGCACATAAATTAAGTTAGTGGCCAGTGAGATGAAAAAAAAAGAAAGAAAGAAAGCATTTTGTTCTAACAGCACCACCAATAGTTGGGCCTTGATTTATCATTTAATGCATTATTCTATTTTTTGTTCAGGTCCATTATTTGTATGTTTATTTCCCACATTCAATCTTAGATTCCTTAAGGGCAAGGACTACAATTTCAAGTTCTGTTTTTCTTCAGAGATTAATCCAGTGCCTTGAACAAACTGCTTACAGAATGAGAAGATATTGATTTGGATTAATACAATTTACTAGCACATTTTATCAAGAGAAATAAGTGACTGAAGTTAGTACACCTAAGTCTTTGTACCTTCTTACTCTGCCTCTATGCTATCGTAGACATTCTGTTTTATAGTCAATAATGTTGAATTGTAATTATTTGGCCATGTGTCCTTGAGCTGTTCAAGGTAAAGACTATAGCTTTGGTATCATTATATTCCCATTGCCTGGGAGAATTCTCATTATTCAGCCAGGTTTTCATTCCTCTGGACCCATCAACATGTAAGTGTAATTACCTTGTAGAAATGGTGTCTTAAATGAAACAATCTAAATAACAATCATTCTTTAAAGAAAGAGGATGGTATTCAGAATAGCAAATTTTTTTATTATATACAAAAATAAGGAAGCATCAAATAAGGTTGTCTGCTTCTCTACTGTCCATGTTATAATAAGTAGATCCCTGTGCACTGCCATAATTAAGCATGCAATATAAACTTCAATGCTCAACTGAAGCTTTCTTATCAAATTAAATTGTTTTATGGCTTCCTGGGGAATTGCTGTCTAAAATTTATCGGTAGGATAACCATGATTCCATACATGAAATCCTGCATTAAACAGCAAATTTGCTGCTACAGAATTCAACATTTTGTCTTATTTCATGATTGAAATTTTTTTAAGTCTGAAATATATACAGCTCAACAATGTATATTTAATTTGTAGTGCAAAAAGTTTAACTGCCTGTCAGGTACCCTCAATGCGAATCATGCTGACACCCACCCTTTACATTTTATAACCACATTTATTTTTGAGGTGATTTTTTTCCAGAACTCAATAAAAATTATTTATGCCCCAAACTTCATGACAGATCTTACAACTCTCTCATATTTTGACCTACTTTTCCCCACCAACCCCAAAAGGTCCTGACCTCTATTATCAAAATCTTGATGCAGATGGAAGCTCTGATGAGATTCTAATTAAGTGAAAACCTTTCTGTAATTATACATGTTCACTATTTAATGAGAATCTTTCTATAATTAGAAATTTATTTGGACACTTTAAGATTTCACAGGCTGTGGCTGTGGTGTCCTAATTCAAACATTTTTCATTCATGAGGGGGCAAAGTTCTCTTCCCCACAAATGTATCACTGCCAAGGGAAATTTCTCCTTTAATTAAGTGTACAATATTGTTGAATGATGACTCACAAAACTTACTTTCACTCCTCTTTTTCTCTTTATCACAGGGCCAGGACTGGTGCTCTATGAAGTACAAGAGTTGAATGCTTTTAGTTAAGAGTTAAATGTTTATTAGTGTTCAAACAAATTTCTAATTATCATTTTAAATAAATCCTAGGAAAATTTTATCTTGGAAAGATAAAAAAAGCCTTTATGTTTGTTTGGGATAAAGAGACGATGTGGACAAATGTCTTAATTGCTAAAGATTGTAACTAGGGTGGGAAACAGAGAGCCTGAAAAATTTAGCTCACAGAGAAGCTGCCTTCTCCAGAGCTTGCTTTTCTTTGGTTTCTCTATGTTGGCTCATTTCAAGTTTAATCAGCGTGATTAAATAGCTTGTCCTTATTCTCTTCCTCTTGATGCCTGAGAGAAATCACGCTCCTACCAGAATTGTGCATCCACAGGATACCAAGCTTTACTCAGAAGCAGAACACTTCATACTGTGAATCAGATAGTAAAACCTGATCCTGGAAATAAAGCTGGCCACATGATCCCTACCCACCAGTTGGGCAGCAGCAGAGGAATAGCCTTTTCTATGCTCTCAAATACAATGTAAGTACTTTTATTAGGGATAGAGGTTCAGCTCAATGGTAGAGCAGGTGCTAAGCATGTGTTAGGCCCTGGGTTCAATCTGCCAACCCAGAAAAAGTGTGTGGTGTGTGGGAGGGGGTTGTTTATTGTCCTGTCATTGTGTAAAATTACTTTAGAAAATATAAATTTTCATTTTATTTTATTTTATACAGTGCTGGGAATTGGACCCACAGCCCAGCACAGGCTAGGCAAGTACTCTTGGTGGTGAGCTACATCACCAGACCAAGAAATCTAAACTAAATAAACTCTATATGTTCTTTTAGAGAATCATAACATTTTCTATCACTTATCAGCTATTCCTCTGAGAGAGGATTAATATCTAGAATGTATAAATTACTTAAAAGATATCACTAAAACCACTAATAACCCAATAGAAAATAGGCAATTGAACTAAATAGACACTTCACCAACGACTACAAAGACTACAAATGGTCAATACATACATAAAAAAAATGTTCAACATCGTTAGCAGTCAGGGAGATGCAAATTAAAACTACATTGAGATTCCATCTAACCCAAATTAGAATGGCAATCATCATGAAGATAAACAGCAATAAATGCTGGTGAGGACATGGGAGAAATGGGAACTCTTCTACATTGTTGGTAGGATTGAAAATTAGTATAGCTGCTATGGAGATCAGTGTGGAGATTCCTCAAAAAACTGAGGATACATACACCATATGATCTAGCTATACTGCTCATGGATACTGCTCAAAAGGGACTGAAATCAGAATACTATAGCAATACATGCATATTCATGTTTATAGCAGCACAATTCGTAATAGCCAAAGTATGAAACCAACTCAGGTGTTCATCAACAGATGAATGGGTGCACACAATGGATTCTACTCATATCTGCACAATTCATAATTGCTAAGCTATGAACCATCCAAGATGTCCATCAAGAGATGAATGGATTAAAAAACTATGAGATAAGTCAGGTATGGTGTTGCACACTTGTAATCCCAGTACTTGGGAGGCTGAAACCGTAAGATCTGGGTTCACAGCCAGCCTCAGCTACTTAGTGAGGCCCTTCGAAACTTAGCGAGACCCTGTTTCAAAATAAAGAATAAAAAATAGGACTGGGGAAGTAGCTTGGAGGTATAATGCCCCTGGGTTTCATCACCAGTACTACACACACACACACACACACACACATACACACACGCACACACACACACACACATACACACACGCACACACACACACACACACACACACACACACACAAACCACTATGGGATATTTACACAATGGAAGACCTGCACAAGAGTCAACTCAAGGTGGATCAAAGACCTGGAAGTTATGTCGGAGACCTTGCAGCTACTTGAAGAGGGCATAGGACCAACACTTCTACACATAGGCACAGGTAAAAACTTTCTCAACAACACCTCCAAAGCACAAGCAACTCAAAGGAAGATCAATACATGGGATTGCATTAAACTGAGGAGCTTCTGTGCAGCAAAGGAAACTGTCAAGAACCTCAACAGAGAGCCTACAGAGAGGGAGAAGATTTTTGCCAGCTACTCTACAGATAGAGGTCTAATATCTAGGATATACAAAGAACTCAAGAAAATCACAACCAGGAAAACAAATAACCCAATTAAAAAATGGGCAAAGGATCTAAATAGACACTTCATAAAAGAAGAAATACAAATGGCCAATAAATGTATGAGGAAATGTTCCACATCATTAGCAATCAGAGAGATGCAAATCAAAACTACCTTGAGATTTCACCTAACCCCAATCAGAATGGCAATCATCAAAAACACGAGCAACAACTGCTGGCAAGGATGTGGAGAAGTGGGAACTCTAATACATTGTTGGTGGGACTGCAAACTAGTGCAACCACTTTAGAAAACAGTATGGAGGATCCTCAGACAAATGGGAATAAGCCTACCATATGATCCAGCAATACCACTTCTGGGTATCTACTCAAAAGATCAGAAACCAAACTATCAGACCAATGCATGTGTATCTATGTTTATAGCTGCACAATTCACAACTGCCAAACTATGGAAGCAGCCAAGATGTCCATCGACAGATGAATGGATTACAAAACTATGGGATATTTACACAATGGAATTTTACTCAGCCATAAAGAACAAAATCATGTTATTTGCAGGGAAATGGATGCACTGGAAAACATTATGTTAAGTGAGATTAGCCAGTCACAAAGAGTAAAGAAGCATATGTTCTCCCTAATATGCGGATGCTAGGGAGAAGATGGGACATGAGAGGGTCTTCAGATGGAAAAGGAGAGACCCTCGATAAACAAAGAAGTTGATTTAACCGAAAGGGATTGATGGGGGCGGCGGGGACACCCTAATGTACATCAAGGTTACTCACTAAATTGAACCTGAGAGGGAGGGAGGGCGAGAGAGCGGGGTGGGAATTGGGGGAAGGGGACAAATGAGAAATGTAGGCACATATGTTGTTTTCAATTTGTACCTAACAAAGATGCCTGCTGACAATGTATGAGTAATTATAAAAAAATAAAAAATTAAAAAAAAAAAGAAAACGGTTACTGCTTGGGTAGCATCCTCGATCCCAGAGAGAGAGAGAGAGAGAGAGAGAGAGAGAGAGAGAGAGAGAAGAGAGAGAGAGAGAGATAATAAAGAGAAGTTTGAACCAGCAACATCCAGTCATTGTCAAACTTATCAAATAATGATTTTGATAAGTCAATCATTATTTGAGCACAGGAAGGAGGGAAGGGGAAAGGTATAAGGTGGGACCTGGGGAGAGCTAAATGAGTGCTGTGTGCATGTATATTTCTACCACCCTGAACTTCACCAAGATATATGATTACAATGTACCAATAAAATTTTTAAAAGAAAAAAATGTCATTTGTAGAAAAAGGGATGAACTTAGAGAACTTTACATTAAGTGAGATTAGCTGATCACAGAAAGTAAAGAGTCATATATTTTCTCTCCTATGTGGAAGCTAGGGAGTAATTGGGATATGGATAACGGAGGAGAAATTCCAATGAAGGGAGGGAGGTGGTCGTGGGTAGAGTGTAGGGGAAGAAGGAGAATCAGTGAAGGGAACAATTCCACTGACATTATGCCCATATGTGAGAATACCAATGCCAATTTCAATGTCTTGTATGTGGAAGGGGGAGTGGGGAGGGAGCCGGGGAAAAAGCCCATTAAGTGCTGTGTGGATATATGTCACTTTCACAATGAACTACATTATCAGGCAAGAATATAATGCACCAATAAAAGTATAAAAATAACTATGGTATTTTCAAATAGAAAAACAGATATTTTGAGTTAAAAGTAATAACATATATTTAATTTCTGTTATAGGCTGCAACACAGCCCAATAAGTCTATATTCTAACTACTAGGGTTTAACAACTTCCCTGAACTGAAACTTGGTTTTGATATTACCTTATTCTAATTTTTCTATTTCATTTAGTTTTGGGTTCCCAATGACTCCTTCCTTCTTGACAGTTTGACATTGCACAATAAAAATGTTTAAGCAAACAAACAAACAAAAGAACAAACTTCAGTGCAATATTTGGGGAAAGGAAGACAGTTAGATATCCAACATTTTCCTCCAGATCTCAAAGCTCCCTGATAGGTAAGAGAAGTTCCTGATATTCAGCTCAGTTGAGTTGAAAAATTTGAGCAGCATTAAAGTGAACTGTATCAGCAATAAATTATGAGCTGACCAGATATTGAGCATTTTATCTTCCATAGATGGGATCACCATAATGTTCCCTGTGGAATAAAATATAAGTAGATGGGTATATTTGTGTTGCTTTCTAGTAAGCATCAGCATTGATAACTTTAAGAAAATACCGTCTTAATTTTCAGTATAAAATAAGTAAACACATGCTATTTGAAAATTTAAATATGTAAATGATATGGTGCTTATATTAACATTTCAAAATTGTTTATTGAAATTTAAAACAAGACAAGAAAGGTTTATTCTTAATACCACTCAAAATATTTGGGGGAGTCAGTAAGTAAATAAACTATGCAAAGACCTTCTTTCTGAAATTGATAGCATTAAATTAGAAAGAGACAAGGCTCATGAACTTTAATTCTGCTTGTTTATCAGGTATTTCTTTGGTTTCTAGACATTGGTCAATAGTATTTTACTTTTAATTTCCTGTGGATCTTGTAGCAATTTGTTTCATGTATGTGTTTAATCTTCCCAATCAGATTTCTAAGTAATTTGACAAGAATGTGTGCTCTTCCTTTATATTTCTTTTGGAGGAAAGGACAGGGCGATGGAATAGAGAGCTCCTCTGTGTTGAACATTATTATAGTAATTTAAAAATATCATTTTTCACTGTATTATTTCATAGTACTCAACCAAGTGAGATGGAAATGGCTTTCTAGTGGAAGCAAGTGTTTTATTCTCATATTTTTTAATTCATCAGATAATTTTTTATGTTTAGGAGATATGTGGATGATTTGATTATTCTAAATGCAAGTAGATATTGCCCTATATTAGAACTTTATTTTTTTCAAACTACATTGCCATACCTATTATCTGTATTATACTATTTAAAGATATTATTTAAATTCCTTACCTTTCAATTTATTTTATTCAATGACTATTATTTACTCCAAAAGAAAGTTCAAGTTTATAGATAATATCATTTATTTATGACAAAATAAATCTTTTAAATCTGATAAAAATTGCAAGGTTACAAAGTATATTAAGTTCCTCCAACAGATGAGTTAACTTCTACACTTTCTGACATTTTCTGCAATAACATTTTATTTTAAATGTCAACCATACATAAATTCAATCTCGTCACAGACACTGAGATGTTCAAAAGTTCTCGATTTTAGACAGAGGGTGGAGGTAAGGGAGAAAACAGGCGAGAGAGAGAGAGAGAGAGAGAGAGAGAGAGAGAGAGAGAGAGAGAGAGAGAGAGAGAGAGAGAGAGAGAGAGAAATAATAACTTTAAAAGCTTGTATCTGAAAATGCTTCAAAATGTTCATCCCTTTTGGAAGTTATTTTTTTTTAAAAAAAGCTAGCCTGAAATGTGGCAATAAATTATGCAATGCATCATAAATTTTAAATTGCCCATTGTAATTGTGGCACAATGTTTCAGAACAATGTCATAGAGAAGGAAACATCATATACCATTTCTTTCTGTGTTTGCACTATAATTTCTTTATGTTTAAAGAAAAAGAACACCACACATTTAAATTACTGAAATCTATCAATATTTTAGAAACATCATTATTTCTCAGATGTTCAAATACACACATTTACTTATATTTTATATGATTTAGAGGCAAATAATTTATATGAGCCAAAGAGCTCTTATCTATAGTTCTGATATGTAAGAATAATAATAATTTTTAAATTATTTTTATTTACTATAACACATGTATGATATATTGGGGTATACATGTTAACTATAAGCTATTTTCAATAATTTATTTTTCAATGTACAAATAAATGACTAAATAAAATGATTTTAAATTTTTTGTCTTTGAAAATGTAGATGATCAAGAAAGAAAACAGAACTACCTCTATAGCTGGTGATATTGCATGTTTATTCCTAAGATCACTTCTTGTCAATGTATGCTATTTCTCATATTCATTACCTTCTAGATGAATTGTGAGACTTCATCTGTATTTCTATTCTCATTTTTCCCTGCTGGGGGCAATGTCCCTCCATTACTATTTAAGAAATGACTAGAAAGTGTTCATCAGTCTGAGAAAAAGAATGTTCTTTTAAGTAACAGTCTCAGTCACTAAAGTAAAATGAAGGCAACGTGCCAAATCGATGCCTTAATAAAACACTTTAACAATTGCAAACATGTAAAGTTTTATAGCTTATTTCCACAACCTGCATAGTCAATTTTTTAAAAAATGATGCAATAATGAATAGATATGAATTCTTTTCTCCCACCTGCACAATAATATTATATAGAATGTGTTTATTACTATACTCCATAGAGTCCCTTAAAACGAGATACATTTTCTTCTTGATACTCCTTATATAACTCATAACATAAAGGGATATAAGACAAAAAAATTAATAACAGATTGGAAAGAATAAACTCATTTAACTATCAAAAATTATGAGAATCTATGTAGTCATACTTCATAAATTGAAATCAGCCACTTTATGATTAATCTAGTTATATACTTTAAAAATTCATTTTGAAATGGCCAGGGCTACTCAGAAAACCCACCATAATCTCACTATAAAATCATTAAATACGCAAATGAACTTGGAGAAAAAAATGGTTAGAGTACTATTTCTTATACTTTTCATAACCTCAATTAGATAGAATTCAAATAGTAAGAAAAATATTATTCTCTTTCTGTTAGGTCTCTTCCCTAACAATTTGATCCACTAAAATATCTCTTTCTGAAATAATATATATGCTCAATTGTAGTCCACTCTATATTTCCTTTTGTTCTATTCACAAATTTGTCCTTACACAAATGAATTGTGAATAAATACAACTATGATACAATTATTTATTTTTCTTAATTTTCTCCCATGATTTCCCCAATGCTTACAAATATGGTAGTGGATACTGATGTATTTCAAAACTATTTTTTTTTCAGTACTGGGGATTGAATCCAGGGGCATTCTACCTCCAAGCTACACTCCCACCCCCATTTTTTATTCTTTGTTTTGAAACAGGGTCTCACTAGTTGTGGAGGGCTTCACTAAGTAGCTGAGGCTGGCCACGAACTCTGATCCTCCAGTCTCAGCCTCCCAAGCACTGGGATACAAGTGTGTGACACCACATCCGGCTTCAAAACTATTTTTTGACAAAAAAGATACAAAATAATATCTGAAAGAATCTGATCATTTTCTCATTACATTTTAGTAAGCATGTATTTCATTTAACAACATTAAATGAATACTCCAAAAGATAAATAATTTCTTTTATATGAATATTTGATATTTGTACTTAGTTTTCTTAGTACTTAGACAGTTTCTAGTTAGGAGAAGGAGGAGACTATGAGATGATACCCTTCCCTATATGGAAATATGAAAAATTAGACTATCTTCTCAGGGTCAATTCACCATACACACACACACACACTCACACACACACACACACACACACACACACACACAAGCGCACATAGTCTAGATCATAAATTTTTAAATATACTTAAAGATAGAATAAATAATAAAAAAGAATAAGAATTAGGAATAAAAACTGAGAATTACTACTAATGATGATACAATAACAATCAACAATATGTTGGGCACATTTGCATTATGATTATAGCACAGAAATAAGCAAGAATCAAATCAGATGCCTGTGACACTCTCTGGAGATAGAACATATCATTCACTTCATGTTGAATATTATAGTTGCCTGATCTGACTAGTCTAGACTGTTGCCTCAAGAAATTAGATTCTTAGTTAAAAGGGAAGAATTTCTCAGCCAAAGGGAAGCTATTTGGTTAAGAGGAAGGAAGGAGCATTAGTCCTATTTTGGGAACCTCCAAACAAACTTTCAAGTTCAGAATGCAAGAGTGTGGAGAATCCTTTCACCACGGCCATCTAAGAAGTCTCTAGAGAGATGTATGTCCTAATGAATGATCTTGAATCCTAGGACATTGTGACAAATCTCTTTCACTGTGAAAACAAAAAGGTATTTTTAAATATTTGCATCATCCCAATAGCTCTTCTTGCTTTTATTCCATACTAAACAGTCAATCATTTATTTTTTAAAATCTTTTTCCATGTAATTTGGCCTGCAGGGAAAATAGGTATATTTCATACAGATAGGAACTGTCTGGTATGTATGAAACTGGTTAATTAAAATCATTAACTTATTGTTCTATTTTTATATCAATCTTTCATAAGCCTTCCATAATGAAGGTTCAGTTTTGAGCAATAGACCCAATCTCAATGTGTGGATGTGAGGTTTACAATCTCTCAAGCTGAAGAAAAAAAACACATGAGAAATAAAATTTTATTCAAACTGGCAACCAATTAATAGGTATTTACCAAGGCTGAGAGCTGCATTTCATTTCATTTTATTTGAGTATGTATATGTATGAATGGAATCATTAGTAAAAATTATCAATTGTATCAGAATTTTTTTAACCCTAGAGATGAGGACGGACTGAACACTGTATCTATAACTGATTGCTTTCCTAGTCCTACTCAAATTCTTTATTGGCAGTTTCCTATAAGTATTCTCTTACACAATTCATAATAGTCAAATTATGGTACCAACCTCGGTGTCCATCAACATACGAAAGGATAATGAAAATATGGTGTATATACACAATGGAATTTTATTCAACCATAAGGAATAATGAATAGTATTTGCAGGATAATGGAAAGATCTAAAGAATGCTATACTGAGACCAGCCAGTCACAGAAAGTCAAAGGTCAATTTTTTTTCCTCTTATATGTGGAAGCTAGAGAGAAAATAGGAAATCTACGCAATTTTAATTAAATGTGGAGAGAGACTAGTAGAATAATGTGACGGGATTTGGGGAGGGCTATGGGGAGGAGAAAAAAGGAGAGCTGATGAAGGAAACAGTTCAAATATGACTATGTCCATATATGAATATATCACTACCAATCTCCTAATAGGTATGGAGAGGGGTAGTAAGGTGGAATTTGGAGAGAAACACTCCAAGTTCTATGTACATGTATGTCTATATCACTTTGAACCTCACTATAATTTGCAATTGCAATGCACCAATAAAAGTACTTTTAAAAAGTGCGTTCACATGTGTCTCTAGAAAGCAAAGCTGGTTGTACCAGCCAATGAAATAGCATATTTGGCTCCAGTTGGTCAGTTTCGCCACAACTTGTCAAGTTGCAAAGAACAAAATATGACATAAAAGGGGAAAAAAAGTGTTCTCTTGCACATCCCATCAGAAGCTCTATTTCAACATGTTTAACAGAAACCAAAATATTCCATTTGAAATTTGGTACTCACTATAATTATTAATTATATAAGCATTTTTCTGTTCAGGCTTAAAATGAGAGTCATCTTTTAGCCTTTTCCTCAACAGATCATGAGCCTAGGGAGATAGGCAGACCCAATTTCTGTGACTACAGGCAATTTATTTCATTATCTCATAGCTTCTATTTCTTTGTGTGTGAAATGGGATAATGATACAATGCTTACTCTATTGCTGTGAGGGAAAAATGAGATGATGCTTGCATAATACAGAACACAATAGTGGATCAAAAGAAAGTATCCATAAATGCTTGGTCTAAGAAATTTGGTATATATTGTAATTTTGATGTAACAGAGAAGAAGTTTTTTTCCTTTGAAAAAAAGATAAGCTGTAAATTTGTGGTGGAATGTAGCCTTTGTGAACAGATAGGAAGATTCCGAGTTTAAGAGTGGTATTAGGTTGGTATCATTCTCTGCAGATATTACAAGCCCTGGCTGAATATTGTGATCTACATACAATGGAATTAGGCTCAAAGGGTCAGCATTTAAAAAGAAATAAATCTTCATATAGTAAATGATTTTGAATTTGGCACAAGATACAGAGATTCCAGATAGTAATCTTAAAATAGTTTTCCATATATGAAAGCAGTTTTGTAACATGTTTAAGTTAAATGAAATGTTAGAGATAATACAAATGTCTTTTTTCACAGTTGAGGTTAATGAGA
Organism: Graphiurus murinus; assembly: GCA_004027655.1. Lineage (NCBI taxonomy): Eukaryota > Metazoa > Chordata > Mammalia > Rodentia > Gliridae > Graphiurus > Graphiurus murinus. The sequence continues at coordinate 15,670 of PVLC010003367.1, read as the reverse complement.
ATTAGAAACTGAAACAAATAATCCAATCAAAAAATGGGCAATTGAACTAAACAGACACTTCTCAAAAGAAGAAATACAAATGGCCAATAAATATATGAAAAAATGTTCGACATCATTAGCAACAAGGAAGTGAAAAACAAAACTGCACTGAGGTTCCATCTAACTCATTAGAATGGCAATCATCAAGAATATGAACAATATACTGGTAAGGATGTAGGGAAATAGGAACCCTTATAACTATTGGTGGAATTGCAAATTGGCACAGTCTCTATGGAGATCAGTGTGGAGGTTTCTCACAAGCCAGGGTATGGAACCACCATATGACCCAGCTATACCACTTCATTAAAAAAATAGAATAGTGAGAGCCGGGCGTGGTGGCGCACGCTTGTAATCCCAGCATTCGGGAGGCTGAGACCGGAGGATTCGGGTTCGAGGCCAGCCTCAGCTACCTAGTGAGGCCCTCCACAACTTAGTGAGACCCGGTTTCAAAATAAAGAATAAAAAATAGGGCTGGGGGTATAGCTTGGAGGTAGAATGCCCCTGAGTTCAATCCCCAGTACCGCAAAAAAAAAAAAAAAAGGTGCAATTTGGAATGTTACCCTGTGGGTTGACAGTGTCAATGCTGGGATTTGTTCACTTCCTTCCTAAGACAGTCATTTCTCTCCACTGCAACACTCCATCTCCTAACCCTGACTTTGAATGTCCTGGGACCACTGGCTTCTTCCCAAATAAGATAAATGCACTTAACTTTTTATCTTAGCATCTTCTTCTGAGAAAAAAAGCAAACTAAGACAGTTTTTTTTTTTTTTATGATGTACTTCCAATAAAAGATTTTGTGGTTACTTCTATTTAAAATATTCATTTAAAATCTCTTTTGGTCTTATGAATCATTTTTATATTCACAGTTCATAAAATGCTTCATGGCCTATGTTTCTTATCTAAGCCAGAAGCCCACACTCAGCCCTTTTTGTATTTATAGGTGACCCCATAGATTATGTTTTCCACATGGCTTTTGAATTACAGGTATTGGCAATCCTAAAGCCTGGCAATGTTACAGTTCAGACCAGAACCCTGACAGGATAAAATCCAACATATAAAATACATTAACACTATAAGATTTGATTAATGCAGAAAAAATTATTGACCTTAGTAATTCAAGTATTAAAATTACTTTTTTATAAATATCAAAAATTGGGTTAGAGAAATTTTTTAAATGGTATCATACCAAATTTTAGGTCAATTCATTCTGTTGATACAAGTAAAATTTTATCCTACAACTGTAAATTGCAGTTAGCTTATCACACTAGTTTGAAGAATGCTTTGGCACATGATCTTTTAACTTTTATAAATATGCTACTTGAAAATTAGCTTTCCAGGTTAAAAAAAAGTGTATGTTCAATAAACACACAAATACAGAATATTCTTTTTCATTTATAGACAAGAAATGCACATTTTCATTCATTCACTTGTTCATTTCATATGCTCATTTATTCCAAAAGATAAGCTCAGTGCCAAACAGCTCTGATATTTTGCTGATATGGAAATAGAAATGGTGTCTGTTATTAAGGATTTAACAATCTATTGTTTTTTATTGAACTTTTAAAAATCACAACTATTGAGGAAATATATATGTCAAATTTTACTTTAGTATTCTCAGAGATTTTGTAGAAAAGCATATGAAACTTGAATAAATATATCTCTTAGGTAACAATCTGGAATGTTATTGAGACAGTTATTCAAAGATTTATAAGAGATCTTGACATTAGGAACAGAGCTATAACAGAAGTATTTTATGCAGTGGGCATTTATTAAAGGAATAACAGGTTTTTATATTTATTTTGTCCTGAAACATTAATTGCAATAGATTTATGAATGACCTAATTCTGTATTAAGTTTTAGCAATAAAAACTTTATTGCAACACTTGTTATGAGAAATGTGACATAAAATTTTAAAAAGCAATTCTCAAATATTGTGTTTATTGTCTCTGCTTGGAAAGGTATTTTTCCATGATTAGCATGCCTATGTAATTTTAAGCACTTCATCAGTTTATGTTAGATTGTATGTTTAATAATTTAGTTAAGTACAAAAGCAAAGAATTCAAATAAAATATCTCCTCCCTCTCCTCCCACAAAAGATCCATGAATCTATTAAAATAAATGTTTATACTTTTAACCATCTTAGAGTTTATTCAAAGTGTGTTAAATCACTAAATTTATAATGCATAGGGCTATGGCACTTCAGGTCTTCAAAACTGATAGCTGCTTTCTTAATTTAAGCTCATTAAAGATGGGAAATGACATAGTGTCTTTGTTTTCTATTAAGTAATTATTAACCTTAACAAAATCTCATGGGATGTAAGTCAGGAAATTCTAAAATTTCATATACCTGGGATAATGTGGTATGAATACAATGAAATATAATGCATGGAATTTACATGACTAAATAAACACATCATTTCTTCTAGAAAAATTAATGGAAACACTTTAAAAATTATTAGGTATTTGAATGCTAATGTTAAGACACAGTATCTTTTAAATGCAAGCAGAAAAGTGTAAGTAGGTCCTAAACATATGAATAATGCATATATGTAAATGATATGAGTTGACAAAATACATGTTCCCTAAAGATAGAAATACTGCTATTTTCTTTTTCTCTAGAGTCTCTATTCCAGGAGCCAGCCACAATAGAGGGCACAAAATCAAAGTTGGTTAAAAGAACTTTATGTAAAAGGAAGTAGTTAATGGAGAAGGAATAAACTCATAATGGGAAACAGCATATAAAATGTTCTATAAATAAAAATGTTTAATCAACTTAGAATTGTACCCAGTAAGAACTATACATCTCTCTCTTGATAGGAGAATCATAGAGTAAATGCAGTTTTACTATATCTATTGGTAAAGATTGTAAGTAACCTTTCTAATCTTTTTCATTAACCCATTACTCTTTATGCATTTACTCATTTAGAGGAGGTCTGGATTTATGATTTACAAATAAGAATGTCTTCTGTTTATCTTTTTAGATTTTGTCTTTTGGCCTGATACTTTCTTGGTAGAACAAAAGACAAAGGAACTGGAGAGCAAGATATAAATTAACTGCTTTTATTTGTACAGTTGGGAGGAAGCAAAAGACCCATCTGCTGTTTAGTCTATGAGACTTGATATGACCACCTTATGTTTATTCCTTTATAGCTGGAAAAACATAGTTTATAAACAATTTCATCTCCTCAGCTATTGGGTGTGATAGATATGGATATTTTTCCAGACATGAAAATGGACTCAGAGAGTGAGTGTCTTGCTAACTTTTCTAGAGCTAGTAATTGCTGGAGACAAGACTATATCTACTTTTCCCCTTCTTTTTATCTTTAGTGGTTCACAAAACCAATATCTATTTAGAAATGAACATTTGTGTGTGAGTATGGTGTGTGTGTGTGTGTGTGTGTGTACATGTGTATATGTAAATAAAGTACTTTATTATTGATGAGGCTGATACCGCTAAGTCCTAAAGTGGCCAAGTATATCAAGGTTGAGATGAAAACATCCCAACTACAGAAGACCTAAGCAGAAGAGAGCAATCTGCTCTATGCTCTGTTTGAAAATCTCATTATTTCTGAGCTTCAAATTGTAGCAGCATTGATGTGGCTCCAATCTGTATCATTAGATCTGATGAAGCCTCAGTTCTTTATTTCTACACATTTATAAGTTAATTCCATGTTTTCTGCTATCACTTCATGACAATTTAGAAACAGCACCCATCTGTTATCTTCTCTGTCCCCAAATTGACTTCATTCCAACTTATCTACTTCCTCTGATTACTTCATTTTGCAATCATTTAAATATGACATTTAAGCTACAAATAGTTTCTTGAAAGCTCTGACAAATTCACCCTTCCCCCAATTTTTCATCTATCACCATATACTTGCTCCTGATTATTTCAAGTTATTATTCTTTTCTTTTCTTGTCCTTATCTATTTTAATGAACATAAAGAGCTGACAATAATATTTATTTCATTTTTCTTCTTTCTTTTTCTCTTTCAGTTCTTCCTCCTCTTACTTCCTCCTTTGCTCTTCTTCCTCTCTTAGTCGTCGTCATCATCATCATCATCATCATCATCATCATCACCAGCACAGATGAATATTATATGCCAAATTATCTGCTAATTTTTTTTTTTTACAAACACAACCTCATTTAAACCTCACAACTATTTTGCCAGTTAGAATTGGTCCTCCTATTGTACAAAAGATGCTTACTTGCTGAGTTTATGAAAAGACTCATTTTCACATGGCAATGGGACTCCAGTGGCTCATCATGGCATCTTGTTTCATCATCGCTACCCAACAAAACCTTCTAAAAATGTCTTTCATAGGAAATAGAATTTTCTTCGTAGACAATTATCTTTCAATGATCCATTAAATTCCTCTTTTTCCAGAGAATGTTATCAGAGTTCTTGTTCTTGCTGATATGTATTTTTTTATTTCATTTTATTCATAAAGTTAACTTTGGCACTTCATTGCATACTTCCACTCTTTTTAAAAATGGATCTTGGACCTCTTACAGAGCAGAGACTGTTATCTAAATTTCCAAATGTCCCTGGGTGCCAAGAAGAGGGCTTGCTCATGGCAGATACTCAATATATGCATGTTGGGTAAGCCAGCAGGTTTCTTTCATTTCCCCCAAAACAATCATTGACAATAACTTGCTTAATAATGATTGTTTTCATCAAACTCTTTATAGTTTTTCCACCTGGAGGGAATTTTGTGTTTCTTTACTTTCAGTGTATGCCAATGGTTTCTCTTAAATACTGATTAAAAATTCCCCCCTTAGGAAACTGTTCCCTTTACAAATTTTCTTTATATTAATATTTTCTTTGTTTTGTGCACAAACCTATAATGTGTTTTATATATTTTCTGTTTTCTCTATATTTATGCACATTGCTTACCAAGGATACTAAGGAATTTTGAATACAAAGAACACCCTTATTTCTCTTCAAAAATACTTATTTTATATGCACACATGCTCACTAAATTCTGTAAAGATAAATTATATTTTATCCCTATTTTAAGCTATAAGAGAGCTCTGAAAAATATAAATTGTATTGGTCATGAGAAAATTTAATTCACAAAGAATATGCAATATAGTATGTCTTTCCTTCTTAGGATATACATATGTTTGTATGTTTTTTTAAATTTTTATTATTACAAACTTTGGTCACCTACTGTATGCAGAGAGCAGTGTTTTACTATGGGATTAAAAAAAAAAAGGACATTAAGGCCTAGAACTTGTTCTCAAGTATTTTATACTCTATTGTGGAGTAAAAAGCATGTCATAGATTGGAAGGAGCAAAGAATAAAAACAATGAGTGTGAGTGCAGAGAGGAAGACAAAAGGACAGAGGGATTATTAAGCCCAGTGTATGTATTATGGGAGTAAGCAAGTATACCTGGAAGTTTCATGAAATGAGCATAGTTTGTGTGGGACGGGCCTGTAAAGATTTTAATGTCACATCAGTCCTTCCAATGCATTTTAAAACAAATACACACATGTAAAAAATTAAACATATTTTCCCATTTATTTTTTAGTTTTGAAGGCCATACAAGTTGTTTCTAGAATTTTTAGCAATTCAGTTTAACTGCTTCTTAAATAATATGTTTTGTATTAGTTTAGGATTGTTTCATATATGTAAATGACATATGATAAATATGTTTGTAAGGTTTCTAAGGGCAGGAAATACATCATATATTTCTTTTATGTTCTGCATAACACTAGTGGAATGCTAAGCATATAAGCATTTTTTTTCCTCAGTGTAATTCATTAACCACTTGCTTTAGAACCCTCCAATGTGCTATTCAACTGGGGTGACTAAGCCTCATTCCAGACCACTTGAATCAGAAGGAATTAGAGTTCTTAGTAAGACTCCAAGTTATTCCCAGGGAACACTAAGGCATGAGAGCCACTAGTATAAAAGGTGCTAAGAACACATTTACTGACAGATTCAACAAGATGATACCACTTGAGCTTTCAAAGCCATTGTTTCCACAAGCGTTTAATTAGCATGTTTTCAAACTGGAAAAGCATTTCTATTCTAAAGGATTTGCAAAGTTGTGCAGGAAGGTCTATCTTGAAATTTAAAGCACATACAATACATACTTTCAGGCAAAGATAAATGAAGCCAGAGAACAAACGTCGGGTAAGTGAATAAGTAGAATATTCTGATCCTGTGTTTTGTGCTGTGCTACAAAACCCAACTAGCTCCCCATTCCTATCTCCAAACCCTACAACAGAATGCAATATGGAAGAAACCAGCAGTGTGGAGGAACACAGATGATAAGCTCATGAAATTTTTATTAAAACTTTTCTCTCCAGTTTGGAGAAATGTAGACTGAGGTATAAGTATGCAGTTTTAAGAAATTCAAAGAAAAACTTTGGGGGAAAGGAAAGCTTAGATACATCCTCAGGACCTCAGTATAAAAGAAAAATCTACCAAAATTCCCCAATATATTATGTTACATAAATGTATGGAGGAGAAAAGAAATAAGTCATAACCAACCACATTGGGACACACTGCTGAGTGAGTGGACTGACCAACATGAGGTCATTGATAGCATCTAGAAGACCGCAGAGCCCAAGTGCTGGCGAGCAGAGGCTGCACTCAGTTCCAGCCTGGAACTACTACAACAAATTTATAGGCCCACAGGCTGGAAAAGTGAATAAAAACAATATCCAGACCTCAAACAAGAACCACAACTGGGAAACACACTGTTCTCCCAAAACAAATATCAGTGAAATATTTACTTATTATTTTATATGCTGCTATATATGTTATAATGTTCATTGTTGTGTATACTATAATATATATTATATATTATTAGAATGTACATGTTATATATTATGTTAAGTGGAAGGTCTGGATGGAATTGTTTTGTTAAGCATAAGTAAGATTTGGCATAGGGAATGTAACACAAAACAGTATGAACAAAAGAAATGGCAGGATTAGAAGAATTAACAGAATCAGGAAGAAAGTAACAAAATATGCAAAAATCAAAGCATGTTGAAATTTTAAATACTCAATTTGAGCTTCAAGTTCTGGGAGAGTTTAGTAGAAATATCTATTTAATAAGGCAGTTAAAAGATGAAAAGACAAAACAACAGAAGATGAAATGAAAGATTGAAAAGTTCAAATAAAATCCAAACTAAAATATATATATTACACCGATATTTATACAGTTATATATTCTAACTGGACCTATATCTCAGGAGCTGTATAAATACTCGTGTATTTTTTACATAGGAATTTATTGATTTAATAGTTCTAAGGTACAACCTGGGCCTTGGGATATTTTAAATGTCTACAGGTGATGCTGATGTGTAGCCAGCACCGAGAACCATTGAGTTAGAGAGGCACGACATATGATAGATATGCATGAAAAATCAAATAATGGAAAGAGGAATAGCTTCAAGCTCATAGTAAATGAAGAGGAAAAAGACATTATAGCAACCAGAAGTATATAATATAAAAAAGGAGAAAGAGACTCTAACATCAGGGTAACTGTTTTCCTTGAAGTAGAGACACTAAAAGACAGAAGAACATGGTAACCAAAACTATCATAAATGAGCATTTTCATAAAATTAAGGAGAAAGTGAATTTGCATATCTAAATTACACATTATAGAAAAATAGCAAAAATTTTAATAGAAGAAAATGAGCATCAAGAAAACTACCAAATAAATTATTTGACTTTAAGTTTCAATCAGTAAATAATTTGTGGTCATTCCTACAGAGAAAACAGATTACTCTCAAAGGAGCAGGTAGAAGGTAGAGGAGAATCAAGATAACATCAGAATTTGCCATAGCATTTCAGTAATAGAAGATCATGAAGCCATATGTGAGATTGGAAAATAGGATTTAACAACATTACAGTCAAATAAAAGGAGGGGAAACAGCTATTAAATTTTCTCAAACAAAGAAAAAACAGTACAGAAGAAACAGCATCATTAACTATGCTTGAAAAAGCCAGTCACTCATGAAATCAAAACCACTTCCTCAAGATTAGCTGTGAGCATTCATCCAATTTACACAAAAAGTTAAGACCAAAGAACTAAAGAAAGTACAGATGTGGAAAAGTATGTTTCATCTTTAGCAGTAAAAATAATGATGAATTAAAGCAATTTAAAATTTCATTATCTCATGGGCTGACTACATACTCTGAGTAAATAGACTTTTCTATGATTCCTCCATTTTTTTTTTTTTTTTTTCATTTTCTAGAAGAGTGGTTGGTGAACTTTTTCTGGAAAGGGCCCAATAGTAAATATTTAAAGCTTTGTGGGCCACATACTACTGTCAAAACTTTTCACCTCTGCTATTGGGCCTGAAAGCATCTATAGACAATCTATGTGGCTATATTCAGGTACAATTTTACTATAGACACCGAAAGTTGTATTTATATGCTTTTTTGTGACATAAAATAGTACTTTTAACATTTAAAATGATAAAACCATTATTAGTTCACAAGTCTTATCAGAGCGGAAGGTAGAAGCGATTTGGCCCAGAGCTTTCCTTTGTCAATTCATTTTCTAGATCTCTGTTCTAGGCTTCGCATTTTCAGCACAAGTCATATTTGGCCTGAATAATCCTATCATTCTGCTAGAATCTATGCATTTTAGCAGCATCATTGTCTTTATTCTTCTGCTGTCAATAGCACCCTTAAACACTGCCAAAGGTCTACTGGCTGAGAATCCTTATTAATCCAGGATACATTGAGTCCATTTAAATCATTCAAGATGTAAATATTATGAACAGAGAATTCAGAAAGACTTTTCACCTTTCCGAACATTAGCTTCAATAGGGGATATTATTTCTTTAGTTTATTTTCTAGCATTCAGATAAATGTAAGATAACTAAACTCTCCCTTTTTCCTCAGTTGAACTATTGTTGAGTCATTCTACCAATCTATATTATTGACTACAAGATTCCATTCACATTGTCTTTTTATGGCACATTGATATAAATAAAAATTATGTAAGTAGCATTAATTAAAATATAAAAGCAAAGGGTAGAGTTCCCTAGTTAGTAAAAATCTTCAATAACATCTCCACTTGTGAGTAAAACAATTTCTATCAATATTGGTCTAAGGTGAACATCTATAAAAAGCAAAATGGCTTAAGTATTATCATATCGAAATTTTAGCAGGATTCTGATATATTCAAGAAACATGATTCTGATTTGGTGCACTTCATCTGTTTGGTGCAGTTAAGAAATGTAAACACATAAATAAGTTTCTACCTCTCAATAAGATAATTTAAGTAAAAGCTCTTATGAAATGTAAAGCTATGAAAACAAAAACAAAGTGTCACTTATATGTGTGCATATGTATTTCATAAGTAAATTTGTGTGTTTTTCTCATACTTCTGACAATAAAAATCAGCTTTGAATAAATGCTTATGAATTTATATAACATAGAGTGCAATATTAAGAATTCAGTTGATTTTTTCTTTAGTTTTTATCACTTTCTACAAATAATATTTTTAAAGGGCTTTTGAGGGAATAAAATTTTTAGGGAAGTGTAAGAAAGGAAGATTTTCAGGTCCTTGAATATTGAATGACCATTGGACTTAAGTTGTCTTTTAACTAAGAGCCGTTTAGATTTTACAAAGTCCCAGGATGAGGTTTAAGATAAGTTGGAATGAACAGAATGCCCCCTATCCTAAAGCACGTAAACAAACCACTTAATTAACCAACCCGCTTAATCAAACATGTGTGACTTTGCTATCCTGTTTCACTTATCTGGCACCGCCAGGTGCGTGCTGTAAAATCCATAATAGAAAAATGCCTATGTACTGGATCCCCATAAAATTCCAGTTTCAATCCCCTTCGGGGCTCTTCTCTTCTTCCCCTGTGTGGGATGTGGGTTGAGCCCTAACAGGAGTTAGCCTTTGAATAAAGCCTCCTGCAGTTTGCATCAAGTGACGACTCTCACAATTGCTTGGGGTGAGCGCCGGTATCTAGCTGACAGCAGTGGGGTGTCCTTTTGGGGTCCTTACACTTTACATTGCAATTCTTATTCAGTTGCATGTGCAGATTTGTGATTTTGTCCACACTTTCCATCAGTAATAAATGAGAAGCGACTACATTCTGGGTACTCTCCTTGATAGGGGCAGCTTTCTTAGAGAATATTGAACAACCACTCTCTGTAGGATACTTCTTGTCACTAATCAGATATCACTCTCTGTAGGATACTTCTAGTCACTGAGATGTCACTGTAAAAGCCTTCTAATTTAAGTTCAGTAGTAAAGTTTTCTAAAGATGGCAATCACTTTATCCTTCTGCCTGTTGTCATTTATTGTCCATTTCCATTTCCATTTGATGTACTTAAAGGAAATGCTCCAGTTTGTCTTTTCATCCTTCCCTAACTACTGTATATGCATTAGTTCCTTCCATTTGGTGACAAAAGGATTAGTAGTATTTAGTGTTACCTGAGTTTCCGTTTGACCTATTGACAATAGCAATATCAGCATGATGTAGGATAGAAGAAATAAGTAGGTAGAAAGGAGACAAATGGGAAGGAAAAGTGAAAATACCACTTTAATATAAAAAACCTGGAACTGAAGCACTTCAGCTTCTACTCCACCCCTTGGAAGTTTCTTAGGAGATCCCATACTCTAATCCCCTGATGCCCTGTCCCCACCTAAGATTCAGGGCCAAGGACACCTGAGATTCACAGCCAAGGTCAGATCCATTTTGAAACCTGAGGAACAGGAGTATCCAACTTGGAATGCCCATCTATTGCCCACCTATACCTGAAGAAGGAGGAGGTCCAGACTGCTTCTGTGCCCACCCCTCTTAAAAGCTTATAAAAAGAAAGCCCCCTCCTCTGCTCTCTCTTTTGCCCTCCTGCTCGCGTGGCCAGGAAGATGTCTGCTCACCTGTTTTCCTGAGTCCCTTACTTTCCTGAATAAATTCCTGCCTTTTGTTCCTGACTGGCATGTGCTAAAATTCTTTTTATCACGGAGGCCAAGGACCCACGAGTGGGACCGTGTTATCCCACGACAAGCATAATACAATTTTATAAGAAAAAAGTACACAGGGTTCCATGTGATGCTAAAATATGTTACCTCCAGGACATAATATGAACACATTTCCTTTTTTTATACTTTTATTGGTGCATTTTGGTCTCACATCATAATGTAGTTTATAATGATAGTGACATACATGCACATATAATAGTCTTTATGTCAGCACAGCCTCAAAAACTGCTCCAAGGTGAATTTTCCCCAGAGCAAGCTGGAATCCATGTTTATATTTTATATATAACTTAGAGAATCCAAGATTGTCTCTCAGCAATTCTTCATTATTGTGTCATAATTGAGGTAAACACGGAATCTGCGGGATGAAGGAACCAGCCCAAACAAGAGAAATGCAACAGAAAATAAATTAATCAGTATGATCCAATGCACAGTGAAAATCAATGAGGGGGAATGGATCATTTTTGCCTCAGAGATCTTTCACTGCTCATTGAGTCAAGTTTACTGCTAATGTTTTTTAACTTGGCATTTTTTCCACCTTGGTAAGTCTTTTGGCATTAATTATGATCACCTGCTGTCAACTGCCCATGAGGTGACTCCACTCTGGTTGACTTGGTGGATAAGAAAAACTCGTTTTCAAATTTCCACTGATTTTCAATGACTTTTTTAGTACTATTTCTGTCAATCTTAATATGGAGAAAATAATTGGAAAAATAAATTTTCAAATATACATTTTGAGTATCTTGATGCACCAACGTACTTTAGTAATTAGCAGTTTTCAGAACATTGCATAGTGTTCTCTTATATCAATATTTAAAGATAATATTTCTTTTTCCTCCATATTCTGGAATGACTTTTGCCACATTTTCCCTTCACAAGTCTTGATCTTTAGGCTGAAATGTTCATCTCAATGTATGAGACTAATTATGACACCCATCTTCCTGAAGAAGAGATGGCCTAGATATAATATTACACCTAGATAAGTTCTGTAAAGGCTTTTTATAATGGAGGAAATTTGTTGAAGAGAATTGATAAAAACAAAAAAAACAACTCAGTAAAGTTAAACTATTAAGAATCTTTTTTTGTATATCATCCCATAGAAACTATACTCGCTGGAAGAAAATGCTGAGGACAGTTGCTAAGATGTTTATCAGACTTAGGAAAAGTGTGCTTGCAACCCTTAAAGATTAACTTTTAGAGATGTCTTAGGGATTCTGGCTTCCCCTTAGAATTGAACTGTGAGACTATTGTTTAATAGACACAGGAGCAGGGGATGATATTTGTTTCTTATCCCATGACATACTTATTATGAGGCAAGGCCTAGGGTTATGTTTATCTTCCAGTGAGAATTGTTGTAAGCAACATGGATGAGAGCCTCCCAGCTCTTAGTTTTAGATATGAAGGTGCTATTATTGCAACATAGCCAAAGGAGCAGCCTCAGGGAAGTAGCTCAGGGCTAAGTGTCATGGTCTACTTTTTAAGTTAACAATACTCCAGTTTCATGGAGCTTCCTCCAAGCTCTCTCCAGAGTCCTCATTGCCCCAGGTCTCAGCCTGGGTCTTATATTCTTGCACTTTCATTCATAGTAAATCTAAGTGTACAACTTAGTTTAGAAGAAGATATTTCCTTCATATTTTACAGAATAGTGGCATTTATTGTGATTCTCATATAGGATGAATAAGCATTCGAAGGTAATTAAATAAAAGAGCTTAGTATGTTATTTTTTAATTCTTCATTCATGGTCTCATAGAATAATTTTGGGATGACAACATTAAGCACATTCAGGATTTTAAAAAGTTTTATCCATATCTCATAAATTTTCAGTTGATTTTACAAAGGGAAGGATATGATAACAAACAATTTCATTGCATTTAAAATGAATGTTTTCATAATAGCCACTGAGTATCTATGGTTGCTTGGAATGCATTATTATTATAAATACAATTTTTTATTTTTTTCAAAAAAATGTTTCTTACCATTCAGTAGCCTGTGATAACTTAAAGAAAGGTAAATAAAATACAGACAAGTGTATGGCAAGTCTTTATGAGAGACTTTGACTATTAGACAAAATGGCAGAGAATGGCATGTTCACTATGTATCTAGAAAGGCCTCTTTGACTGAGGAGTTGAGGGTGAAAGCAGTACTGAGACCAATTGTTTGAAGCTAACATTCCACATGGTAGAACCATTGCTTAATATGTCTATCACAGCACTTAACATCTACCATAGAAATGAAAATTTCAAAATGACTGAATAAGCCTTTAAACGTTTCTTCCTTTAATGAACAACTAAGTATTTGATTATAGAAGTATGTGAAAGCTTTGACTTATCCTGGCTCTCTGCTATCAAGTTTCATAATTTGAAAATCCATGTCAATAATCACTTTAGTGGAAGAAACTATTCATTCAAACGAGGAAAAGGACTCACTGAAATTAACAGACTATTAGAGCAAGCATTAGAAACATAAACAGTGTTTAGATATCAAGAACTGAGAAGCCTAAGGCATTACCATACTTTCATGCTAACAAATTAACATGCCATAGTTTAGTGAGTGCTGGTAGAATAAGCTTTCAGGTCAGATACAAAGGACAGTTTATTACTTATATGAATGGTAATAGCTAGTTTTTAAGCATGTGAATTGGTGATCTGAATCCTAATTCCTACAGGTTGATGCAAAAAGCTCCAGGTGCCACTTGGTAATGCAGTGGACTATATTACTGGAGAGGAACTCTGAACTTAGGGGACCTGACTCTTTTATAATGGGAAATAAGGAAGCCTGCTTTCTGCCAGGTAAAAACATTATCTTCACTTTCAAAGCTGTTTGCCATACAAAATCCTTGAAAATATAATGTAGAAAAGAAGAACAGTATCATGTGATTAGCAGGGAAATGGATGGAATTGGAGAAGATTTTGCTAAGCGAAATTAGTCAGTCTCTAAAAGTCAAAGGTGATATGTTTTACTTGTGGAATCTAGAGAGGAAATAGGAAACATACAGGACTTTAAATAATGCAATGACAGATAGAAATAGTAGTTGAAAGGGTTTGGGGTGAGAGATAGGGAGGGGAAGAGAAAGGGTTGGGGAAAGACACAGTTCAAATAATACTATGGTAATACGTGACTGTATTGTTACCAATCTTGCTAACTATGTGGGGAGGGAGCAAAGGAAAGTCGGGTGGGATATAGATAGAAATATACAAAGAGCTTTGTGTGTATATGATTTTAACACATGGAAGCTCACTATGATGTATAATTGCAATGCACTAATAAAATTTTAAAAACTCAGTTGATTTTTCTGCTCACAAGTCATGCAGAGACATAAGAAATCCATAAAGAACAATTTCTCAAATTCAAAGTAATAGCTAACATTTATAACTAATTTCTTTAAATATTTTGCATATGTTCACATGATATGAACAACAAGCCTATGAAGTCACTATAGTTTCCCATCTTTAAAAGCTATTTGTCAAAGAAGAACAAAATTATGTAGTTTACAAGAAAATGGATTGACCTGGAGAGTATTATGTTAAGTGAGATTAGCCACTTACAGAAAGTGAAAGGTTATATATTTTTTCTCCTGTGTGGAAGCTAGGAAAGAATCAAGATACAAGAGGGACTTTACATAACAGAGGAGAAACTCCATTGGAGCTAGGGAGGTGGCCTCAGGAGGGGTGGGGGAGAGGGAGAATTAATGAAGGAAACACTTTCATTGCCATTATTTATGTATATATGTGAGACCAGATCTCATTATCACATAGAGGGAAGAAGGAAAGTGTGGAGAGAGCTAAAGGGAGAGCCCACCAAGTTCTGTGTGCATCTATATCACTATTACCGTGAGCTAAATTATGATGTGATGTAAAACTATAATGCACCAATAAAATTATAAAACAAAGTTATTTGCCTTAGTCAGGCATGGTGGCACATGCTTGTAATCCTAGAACTTGGGAGGCAGAACCAGCAGAATTGCAGATTTGATGCCACCCTCAGCAATTTAGCAAGACCTTGTTTCATGATAAAAATAAATAAATAAATAAATAAATAATTAAAAAAAGACTGGGATTTTTTCTCAGGGGTAAAATGCCTCTGGGTTCAATCTCCAGTACAAAAAAATAAATAAATAAACAAAAAACGTTATTTGTCTTTATGGACACAGGTAAAAAAATGAAGCAAGGAGAAATGGGGAGATTGGGTGACTATCCTGAGGTCAACAAGTTTTTGTTTGTTTGTTTTTTTTGGCAGTACTGGGGATTGAACTCAGGGGCATTCTACCTCCGAGCTATACCCCCAGCCCTATTTTTTATTCTTTATTTTGAAACAGGCTCTCACTAAGTTGCAGAATGCCTCACTAGGTAGCTGAGGCTGGCCGCAAACCCAGATCCTCTGGTCTCAGCCTCCCAAATGCACCGCCACACCTGGCTTGTCAAACAACTTTTCATTGGTAAAACTAAACTGTTGTCCCACGCCGGGCGTGGTGGCGCACGCTTGTAATCCCAGCATTCGGGAGGCTGAGACCGGAGGATCCGGGTTCGCGGCCAGCCTCAGCTACCTAGTGAGGCACTCCGCAACTTAGTGAGACTCGGTTTCAAAATAAAGAATAAAAAATAGGGCTGGGGGTGTAGCTCGGAGGTAGAATGCCCCTGAGTTCAATCCCCAGTACC